>RJWM01000037.1:0-172256 GCA_004363535.1 Dasyprocta punctata | reverse complement strand
AGCAAAATCACTTAAGAATATAAAACTGAAAGAGACAAAGCTCAAGTAAAACTATTGACAATTAGATATAAGAATGAGTAGCTCTTCTGGGGAGATTTGCTAACACCTCACATTCTAAGAGGATTCCTGAAGCTTTACTGAGATTCGTGCTGACTTATTATGCCTAGTGAAAATCATGTTTGGTTTCTTACAGTTGAAAATATTTTGAGGTTTAGCTGAAATTTGTTTGGAATTGGGAGTGTAATACCCCAAGCAACATTCAAGGGATCAGAACCAACAGGAATTGGAATATATAAAAACTCTTTCTCCAGCTCCACGTGAGCCGGGGTTGCCAGCTTTCACATGCTTCTAATGTTAGCTCAAGCTTTCTGGCAGAACCATTGTAAGCTCCATTTCACAAGCATCCTCTGATATTTTGGCATTTTAATATTGGCCTTACTTCTTTTTTATTTCCTTGTCCAGAAATACAAGTCATTTTAAGAATAGCATAATTGTTATTGGAAATGATTTTTGTTTTTTAAGTTCCAGCTTGAGATAAATTCTTCCTAGCATTGGTATTTAGCTACTATCTTTGAATTGCATGGAAGGAATAAAACATTAAAGACGCAGGACATGGACCTTTAATTCCTCTCGTGTATTGCAAGGGCACAAAGGAAATGTCAGTTCCCAAGGTGATTATATAGTGAATGTTGGCCAGAATGGAATAATTGTGTCCTACCAAGGATGTGAGAAATGTATACATGGGGAGATAAAATTGTAAGGGAACAGACAATATAAGGTAAGCACATGTACAGCACAAAAGAATTCAATTGGGTGGATGACACAGGTCTTTGGCCTTTTGTGGAAATCAATGAGCTGCTGTTTAGGTGTCTTTTTCAAAGCACAGTGATTTTGAAAGGATAAAGCCTTGACTTGCTTATCCACTGAGGTTTACTCAAGTTAACCCTAGGATATTTTTAAGAAAGTTGATTTGTTTTTCTTTTCCCCTCAGCTTCCTTGAAGTGATTTACAATTCCTGCATCTATTGCTGCCTTTAGCTATGTGTGCCATTATTTAGCCAATATTTAGTAATTAAATTCTCCTTGAATTGCTTATAGGCCTAGCCTCTCCATTACCTCCAGCCTGTGACATCCCCCTCTCTCATTTCTAAATTAGTAGACTTGCATTGGGAAAACCACAAATAACCATTTTGGCTACTAAAATACCTGGGTCTGAATTCAATATGAGGTTTCATCTTTCGACAAAATTCCCTGCAAACTTGCATGTAAATTCAAAGCCTGATCCATAAAAATCTTCTAGCAATATCATTCTAATTTCAGAAGTCTGGTGAGATGAAGACATGTGTTATGTTATAAACACCCCAACAAAAGAACTGTGATTTTACCATGTTATTTTTTTCCTAATGTAATTTATAAATGTTGATTCTGCTTCACCATTTGGAGACTCATGCATGTGTTACTCCTCCAAATTCCCTGCTTTAAAATCCCTCAGAGACCCATAAGTTCTGGGTTTCTTAAAGAAATAGGCTACCCTTACCCCTACCACCCCCACACTCACCACTCCTCCAAAAACAATTTGAATGCAAAAGCACCAATAAACTAACTCAGCCGCATACAATGATATTGTCAAGAAAACCTCAGGAGAAAACTATTTAAATTTCACAGCATAAATCTGAGCTCTTGGCCAACCTTCCCTTAGCAAGTGGAAAGCATAAGTCTCATGCTAATTCTCCACCAAATCTTGAGTTTTATGAAAGCTACATTTTATCTGTTTGGTTATTTGCAGTCACTCGAGACTTGCAAAAGGAATATTAGCACCACTCACATTTTATTGTGGGAGTCACAATACTTGGTTGACCCCCTTTTCAGGTCCTATTGAATTTCCTATACAAAGGAAATGAAAATGTTTTATATTTAATACAGCAGCACATAACAAGAAGCTTAGTTATTACACAGTGAGCTGCAATTTTCTGCTTTTGTTTCAGCTATTACTGTGGAGCTGAAATTTCTGAGCACTTTTTTTTATGATTTGTTTATTGCTGGCTTTAGCAATGACAGTGAGAGGGAATGCCTTCTTTATACCAACTACTCTCCAGAAAGGTGCTATCTGTTTGCACTTATTTGTCCCACAAAAGACCACTTTCTACTGATGTCTTAGTTTCTTGCAGACAGATAAATTTTTAAAACCTAAAGAAAAAAGTAACCTGGAAGAAATCATAGATTGATGATTCCAGCAGTCTCCTGATTTTCCTTCCAGATCTTCTGATATTAACAGGGATCACAGTCAACTCAGGCTCTTAGCATGTTACAGGCCTTGGTGCTAAGCCTATTATCTTTTCCAAACATTACAATGACAGTCGACTAACACGTAGAATTCTTGTTATCATTGTTAACCTCTTTCCATAGACAGGAAACGTAGTCTTACAGCCATTCTCCAATCTGCACAATGTTGCCTTGCTAATAAAAAGGTTATCCACCTTAACTTGGAAGCCAGGTCTGTCTGATTCTGTAGCCTGATCATCCTTCTTTTCTGACAATGTCATTTATTTTGCTTTTAACATATCTAAAAATTTACTTTTCTTGCCTTATTTTAAAATTTAAACTTACTTTCTTTAAAAAGTAGTATAATAAACACATGTATACATCTCAGCTAGATTTATCAATGTTGCCATATTTATTTTGTTTTCTTTCACTCTTTACACACACAGACACACACAGACACACACACACAAGTGCATTTTTGTGTATACTTACGTATTTGTTAACTTATTTCAAATGGTTTCTCCTAAACCATCTAAAAGTAAGTTACAGGTATGAGGAAGATTTACCCCTCAAAATAAGAACATTCTCTCACGTAGCCACAATACCTTTGCCATATTGTCAAAACATGCCTTTATTCAATACCGTCATCTAATTTAAAATTCATAGTCAAATTTCCCACGTTGTTTCCACAGTGATGTTTATAAGTGTTATTTTTTTTTTCCAGGATTCAATCCAGGAAAAGACTGCCTGTTTGACTTTTCTACATACAGGTTCTGTAACAGTAAAAGTAGAATGAGATAAGCACACGTTGAAAAAATTAAGCAAAAATCTTGTGCCCAGAAGAAGCTATTGTATATATGCAATGTTATTACAATATTGTAATAGGCTTATACATTCCAGAGCCTCTTCCATTCTGACATTTCTGGAGCATATTATTCCTTGACTCTGGCTAATTAAGAATAGAATAGCAAGATATTTCAAGACTCTCTAGCCATCCTACAGTTAGTTTCAGAATTAGTTATTCAGACAGATTCTATTTTGCCATTGCTTGAGTGTGTCTGAACTGGCCCCAGCAATATGTCCCTAACTATACAACTCCAGATACACTAGGATTCCACAAACCAGTGTTGAAGGAGGAAAATGGGAAGTAAAAAACCAGAAATGAGGGAGCATTAGAAAATATGAGAAAGAAGAGACAGAAGTACCAGAATCTGATCAATTAAATTCATAATCACAACAATATAGTAATGAATAGGAAAATATGTTTGTTACTTAGCATCCCTGGTGGAATAATCAGGGATTTAAATACATTTTTTCTTTAATCCTTACAGTAATTTTCCAGAATAGGTTGCTATTACATTCTGCCCATTTTATGAAAGAATTGAGTCTTGTACAAGTTGCATATGCTGTCCAAGGTTTCTTAGGTATAATATATTACGACTCTACTTAAAGAAACCTGACAGAAAGAAGGAAAGAGGTAAGACTAGTGACATTACTAGGAATGCAGTGATCATCCTTTTCTCCAGTTGTGACTTCTCTTCCCATAGTTTCTTAGTCAACATGTCCCATTAGTGGTCGACAGTCTCATTCTTTCTCTATTTTCACTACCACTGTTTTAAAGTTTAAGCCAACTCCTTCTCTGCTATTGTTTGTGTCTAGATGTCCTCCCAAAGACTCATGAGGTCATTGGTGGGACTTTTTCAGAGGTCACTGAATCTAGAGTGTGTGATGCTGGAATTAAGGATGTGTAATAACTAAATCAATCCACTATTGGTTTGGTATTTCCCTAATTCCTGTGGCCTACATAGAGAAAAAGACTGCTAATGACCTTTGCTTGACTTTCTACCTTCTACCTGACGTGAACTGGTCCTCTTCTGCAATGCCTGTCTTCCATGCCACCCTTCCTTTCAGCCAAGCAATTATGGACTGAAACCTCTACAGACTGTGAACTAAATAAACCTTTCCTCCTTTAACTTTGGGTGTTATTTTGTCTCAGCAATGAGAAAAGTACCTAAGACACTCTCTGAAGTAGATGCTGCTATACCTTGTAACACATTTACCTGCCCCCAGCTATCTCTCCTCTAGTCTCTTCTGCATGGTGATCACAATTCTTTTCCAGTGTCCTTCCTAGACAAGTCACTGCCTTGTTTGAAATGCTTTGATGACTGTCCATTACTCAGATACTGGTTCTTAATCCTGACTGCACAGGAAAATTACCACTTTAAGAAACACCAGTGGCCACACCTCACTTCGGAGATTCTGATTCAATTTATCTGAGGAGATTGAGCTCCTAGAAAATTATAGAACATCCAGTTAAATTTGAATTTCAAATAAGTGCTAACAACTTTTTATTACAAATATATCCCAAACATTGCATGAAGCATACTTAGCTCAGTATTCTATTTATCAAAAATTCACATTTATCTGAGTGTCCTCTATTTTTACTTGCAAAAAAAAATGGTAGTGTTTTCATCATTCATGTTCATGTTTCCTACACATTTGTAGGTATTACAGGGCAGCTAAAGATGAATATTTTGTAAATCTTCCCAGTTAAGTCATGTGTACATCAAGGGTTGAAATTACTGACTTGTAGAAAAGAATTCTAAATAAGAGAGAATCTAAATTTCTCATCAAGAGATAAAAGAATCTTCAGAATTTGACCTCCCCTTTTCAATCTTACTTCCTATCTCTTTCCACACCACATGACAACCATCGCAAATACCTTTCATTTTCGTACCTCCAGGTCTTCACACTGTCTCCCATGCATGAGGTTTCTCTTATAGTCTGTTGGTGAACTCCCAATCATGCTTTAGAGCCCAAATCTGACTTCTCCTGGCAGTGTGAAATCTATGGTTGTCCCTACCATTGCAGGATTTTGTATGCATGTTTATGGCTTGGACTATTCCTACTAAGAATTATATGCTAAAATCATAAACTTTTTGCCAATCAATTAAGTACTTCACACTGAATATTTTAAATTCCCATGATTGAGTTATAATTATTTGCTAGTTTGCTAAGTAGCAGTGGACTTTATGAGTTATATGAAAATAGAACCTTTCTAGCAAGTGTCAAATATAAAAGTCTGAAGACATTAAGATGCATTAAACTGTTTATTATATGCTAAAATCTTGAGACATAGTAAATACAACATATAGTAAAATTGTGTATTTTTTGCCAAGATTCCTGTCACTCTTCTTACCTGTTAGCCATTTAAATAGAAGAAAAGGAAATAAAATAAGATAACTAAGACAAACCCTTGTCTCCATGGTTTCAGCATTTAAAAATCTGATTATATTTCTAGTCTCTCAATAATTTCCTAGTGTACTATGATTTTTATCCATAATATTTTGTGTGTATCCTGTATTGATTTATATGAGGCTTTGGTGAATCTAATTAAAATACTGCCATATTTAGTATTACACAGTTTGATATAATGTCTTATAGCTAACAGTAGTAACATATCTCATAGTAAAGTGTTACTGATTAAGATTCTACCAATGATAACAGGGTATGATTTGAATGCGGACTGTGTTGAAGTAGCTTTTCATTCTTAGTTTGTTTTAGCATATTTGGGCTGCTGCCACAAAACAGCATAACAGCTTGTAAACAACAGGAATTTATTTCTGTTTGAAGGCTGTAAAGTCCAAGATCAAGGCACTAGCAGGCTCCATGTCTTCTGAGGGCTTCTTCTCTGGATCATAAATGGGACCTTCAAAGGGTATGAGAGACTCCACAGGGCCTCTTGTGAAAGAGTAATTCTCCCACTCATGCAGGCAATAATTTCACAAAGCCCCCATCTTTTTATATGATTGCAACAGAGATGCAGTTTCAACATACGAATTTGGAGAAGATGCAAGCATGTGGAACATAGCCATGTTCATTTTACTGATGATCTCTTTTGGAGTTAAAAGAGTAAGAAAGAAATGTCTGCTGTTCATAGTTATCAGGTTAAAACCTAAAACAGAGTTCCAGTTGAGGAATAAGAAAAAAGCCCTATTCTAGGAGGATAGAAATCTGGTTGCCCCAAATGTGTCATTCATGTTTGCAGTTCCCATTTCGAAGGCAGATGGGCTACTCAGAGCAAGGTGGTAACTGTTTCTAGTTGAGCTCTGGGCTTTATAGATTTGCTGGCAAAATTATTGATTTTGATAAGTGTTTTGTGAACTATATGATCTGAAACTTTTGTTAACGCTTTACAAAGTAAATAAGTGTTTGTAATGTACCCCAAATTTCTGGTCTATATAGACACAGGATATTCCACTTTTTTGTTGCAAGGAAATACCTTTCTCTTTCATTAAGCTTTCCCCTGGCCTATCTTCCCTTTTATCACTTGATAGTAGATGTAAGACTGCTTTCCTCTATGTACTCTCAGGGAGAGTCAGGTTTCTCCCGCTATCTATTATACTTTTTCTAACTGCATTTGTAGGTTTGAAAGCTTGTCTGCTTTACAGGTAGTACCCACCCTAAAGACAGAAACTTTGCCATTTATGTTTTCCTGTTCTCAAATACTGTGATTGTCACAAAACTGAGTTTTCATTATATTAATTTGCTCCGTATGCTTCACAAATTTGCTGGAAAGGTTTTCATAGAACTAACAAAGTTAGTTGTTATTAACTTGGATTAACAAATTGACAAATGAGTCTTTGAGGAATTCAACATAAAGGGCTTCTCTTAGGTACTTTTCTTACTGCTGAGACAAAATACCTGACACCCAAAGTTAAAAGAGGGAAAGCTTTTTTCGGTTCACGGTTTATAGAGGTTTCTATCTATAATCAGCTGGCTTCAATACAAGGCAGCATGGCAGAGGGGCATCATAGAGTAGAAACAGTTCATGGCAGGCAGAAGGTAGAAGGCAGCAAGGTACTAAGCAACAAGTGACCAGCAGTGACCCTCTTTCTGTCGCTTATATCTATCCAAGATATTCACTCTTCAGACAGGTAGCACACACACACAGAGTGGGGCAGTCCATCATGGCGGCAGCATCCCACCATGAATCAGTCCAGTATCACATTCTTCATCCCAGTACCACACACTCTAGGTCCAGCCACTTCCAAAAAGTCCCACCTATGACTGCATGAGGCTTTGGGGGGACATCTAGATATAAGCCATAAAAGGACTTCATAAATTTCTTAGCTAAAAGCACACACATTTTAGTAGGAGTAATCAGAACAATAGATGTACGTGCAACACCTTGTAGGGGTAGAATAGACCCTACAAGATACTTCTGTAGCTAAGAAAAATTTTGGTATTAAAAAATGATTGGGAGTTTGCCCATAAATGAGAAAGGAAATTCTAGCCCTGGGAGACATCGAGTGCACAAATGTGGAGGAAGAAAATATAGGATATTTAGGAGGACTGGGGAGATAAAGGAGGCAAAATTGAAAAGGAGGCAGAGACTGAGTTCTAAAGGTCTTTCTGTGCTGTGGCAAGAAGTTTACATTCTCTCTTACTTATCGTTTCTCTTGCAAATCAGTTGTTTTAACCCTGGGTGCATATGTGACAATTCTATTTGTTCGTTCAGTAAATGATTAAACCCTTATCTTTTTCTAGACCCAGAGACTTTATTTGCACAGCATTCATCTGCCTAATATCCTGATTTATTTAAAGATGAACCTTCTGGAATAATGATGATAAATATCATTTACATTTGCATAGTGCTTTATACTTTTCAGGAAAAATAATGTTCAAAGAAAATACAGGCAATTTATTTTGATCCTTTGTGGAATAGAAAAGATGTTTCAATTATATAGGAAAAGAAGAAATTAAATACTTTCCAATTCCATATAGCAAGCAAGTACACTAAAAAGGGACCATCTTCTGTATCATTGCCCACTCTTATCTACTTAACATAGAATCACATTGTGCAAAAGGCACAGAGAACATCTGATTCTCTTAGCAGTTGATCTGAGAAATCCTCAAAGTAGAAAGCCCACTATAATTGAAACATACATGAGGATTCCCTCAAAAATGAGCACAAAACTCTTAAAGATCATGCTAAAAACACAACTAGTTTGTAAATTGTTTTCTGAAAGTAATAGGATTGGATTATTGCCAGAGCTTTGATTTGAAGGAACAAAAACTAGAAAGTTTTAAGATAGAATTTCGATTTTAATGATTTTCTGAATACAATAGAGGCATTCAATGAGGAAAAATGAAGAAACAAGAGCCAGAAAATTATACCATATGGTAAGAAGAGATTGTTTCACCCTATTCCCAAAAGTGACTAGAAACAAGCACCATGTCTGAGGTTGGTAGGTTTAGACTGTATGAGTGATAATCTTCTCTTGTATATCCCTAAGTCATCATTTCAAGGTTTAAAATAGTGATTGCACATGTATATAACTAAGGCTAATACTGGGACCTTGTAACTCACAATAAATTGTGACTATAATTACTAGATAGAGTTATAGTCTACTACATGGACAGACTGGAGAGACTCACACACTGATGTCATGAGACCCTGAAACTGGAAGCCATAGCATGTATCAACCTGCAACAAAATGAACAGTCTGAATCCAAGAAGTCTTTTTCATGTTAAATATTTATCCTGACTTCATGCTCACAAATTTAGATAAGAATTAAAATCTCATTTATTGTTGGGTCATAAAATGCAAACATAAGGTACAAAATTGTAAGGAAATAAATTTTGATAGTATATTCCCAAAGGGTTGAAAAAGCATTTTTTCATTTTTTATTTTAAAAACAAAAAAAACAAAAAAAAGGATATGAAGAATACAGAATTAAAAAAAAAGAAATAGGAAATTAACATTAGTTAATGCATTGCATATTGTTATCTTGAAAGTAGTTGTTCAGATTACAGGATTTAGGCATGAAAAAATGATCAATCAGACAATGAAAACACAGTTGCGCATTTTTTTTTTTTTTTTTTGCGGCAAGAGGATTAAACTCACAACCTCATGCCTGTCAGAGCAGGTGCTTAAGGCACTGAGCCAAACTCCCGGCCCTGGTTTTTTTGAGGCAGGGTCGCACTATGTAGCTCAGGCCGGCCTTGTGCTCGCGTTGTAGCCCAAGCCGGCCTTGAACTCACAACGCTCCTCCTACCTCAGCCTCCCGAGTGCTGGGATTAAAGGCGTGCGCCACCACGCCCGGCTCAGTTGTGCTTTTTGATGAACAAAGATTAGTAGTAATCTATCTTGTATATATTTACATATATGTATGTGTATGTGTGTATGCAAACATACATATATGTAAACATATGTGTATATAATATTTTCCCTTTTCTCCTTTCCACTATTCCAGTTGTTCTTTCCTTTTGAGCACTTTCTTTCCTTTTCATTTTCACAATATCTATTGTACATTTTGGATATTACTTGCTCTTTCATTTTACACCAGGGAAACAATATGATATTTACACATGTGAGTCTGATTTATTTCACTTATGAGTGTGCTCTTTAGTTGCATCCATTTGCATATAAAAGCCTCAAGTTTATCCTTTATAGCTGAGTAATACATCATTGTTTAAAAGTACCACATATTTTTTTATCCATTCTTTGCTTGATGGGCATTTGGGTTGTTTCCAAGATCTGGTTATTACAAATTGTGCAGCTATAAACATGGGTGCACATATGACACTGTGATATGACCTTTCCAATTCTTCTGGGAAAATACTCAGAAGGGAAAAAGCTGGGTTGAATGGAATCTCTAATCCTAGTTATTTGAGGAATCTCCAAACTGATTTCCACAGTGGTTGTACCAGTCTACACTCCCACCAACAATGGAGAAGGGTTCCTTTTTCTCCACAGCCCCAACAGCACTTGTTATTGGTTAATTGCTTGAGCTGGGGATTTAGCTCAGTGGCCTAAGTGCCCGCCTGGCAGGCATGAGGTTGTGAGTTCGATCCGTGGTACCAAAACAAAACAAACAACAACAACAACAACAAAAAAAACAATTGCTTGGTGTTAGCCATACTTTCTGGAGTGAGATGATATCTGTATTGGTTTGATCCTGTGTTCCCCCAAGGCCTCATGTAATTTGGATGGGGATGAGTCTGACATTCACGATTCATTTGTTGTCTAGCTCTGGGATTGGTGATGTGAGTGCTGCTCCTACCCAGGGGTCGAGCTGACATACAGAGTAAAGGTAAGACGAACACGTGTCTCTCTCTCTCTCTCTGTGTCTGTCTCTGTCTCTCTCACTCGCTGTAGCCTTGCTGTTTGGTGGCCACCATGAATGGCTGCCCCACCATGCCATGCTGCCTTGGAGCCAACTGAGTATGGACTGAAACCCTGGAGAAGCATAAGAAATAAATCTTTCTTTCTCTAATTTTGGACATCAGGTATTCTGTCTCAGCGACCAGTAGAAAGTAACTAAGACAATATCTCAGCGTTGTTTTAATTTGCATTTCTCAAATGACCATGATTTAGAACATTTTTGCATACATATATTTGCCATTTTTATTTCTTCATCTAAGAATTGTGTATTCATCTCAGATGCCCACTTTTGGACTGGGTCTTTAAATTTGTGGGGGTCTGATTTTTTTCTCTTTTTATATGTTCTGGATATAAATTCATTGTCTGGGAGACAGTTGGCTAAATTTTTTTTCCATTCTGTGGGTTTTCTTTTCACAATGTTGATGATTTCTTTTGTTATGCAAAACTTTTTAATAAGATGAGACCCCAGTTGTTGATTCTTTGAATTACTTCCCATGCAGTTTGTGCTTTATTCACGAACTCTTTGCCTACCCCTGTCTTCAAGATTTCTACCTACTTTGTCTTCCAGTAGATTTAGTGTTTATGTTTTAATATTTAGATCTTTAATCCATTTTGACATTAGTTTAGTGCATAGTGATAGACATAGGTCTAGTTTTAGTCTTCAGCATGTAGAAAGCTAATTTTTTCAGTGCCATTGATTTAAAAAGCTGCCTTTTTTCCAGTGAACATTTTTGGCCCCTTTGTCAAAGATAAGGTGGATAAGTGTCTTTGTTTGTGTCTGCATCTTCTAATCTAGTCCCCTGATCCTCAGGTCTGTTTTTTTGCCAGTACCATGCTGATTTTATTATAGCAGCTTTGTAGTATAATTTCAAGACAGGGATTGTGATGCCTCCTCCCTTGCCTTTGTTTCTGAGGATTGCCTTGCTTGTCTAGGTATCTTCTGTGTCCAAATGAATTTTAGGAATGTTTTCTGTAGATTTGTGAAGTATACTCATGGTATTTTGATCAAGATTACATTTAATCTGTATAATGGTTTTCAAAGTGTGGCCACTTTCGCAATGTTGGTTCTTCCTATCCAAAAGCAATGGATTTTTTTTTTTTTTTTTTTTTTTTGTGCTAGGATTGGACTCACAAACTTGCAACTGCCAGGCAGGCACTTGTACCACTGAACTAAATCCCTGACTATTTTTTGAGACACGGTCTCACTATGCAGTTCAGGCTGGTCTTGAACTCACTTTGTAGCCCAGGTTGGTCTCAAACTCACAACAATCCTCCTGCCTCAGCCTCCTAAGAGCTGGGATTAAAGGCATGCACCACCATGGCCTGGCTTTATCTTTCCATTTTCTGATATCCTCTTTAATCCCCTTTTTCCAGACTACTATAATTTTCTACATATAGATGTTTTACATCCTTTGTTAGATTGATTCCTAAGTATTTTAATTTTTGGATACAATTGTGAAAGGTGTTATTTCTATAATTTCTCTTTCAGTGGGTTTGTTGGTTGGGTACAAGAATGCTATTTTTTTTGAGTGTTGACTTTGTGTCCAGCTATGCTGTTGAATTTGCTTAATTCTAGTAGACTTTTGATGGAGTTTTTGGGGTCTTCCATGTAGAGTATCATGTCATCTGCAAATAATGATAATTTAACTTCTTCCTCTCCTATTTTTATTCCTTTTATTTCTCTCTTGTCTAATTTCTCTGGCTAACATTTCCAGAACTATATTGAATAGGAGTGGTGATAATGGACATCCTTGTCTTATTTCTGATTTTAGAGTGAAAGCTTTCAGTTTTTGTCCATTTAGTATAATGTTGGCTGTTGGTTTGTCATAAGACGGCTTTTATCAGGGTGAGGTAGAGACCATCTATCCCGATTTTCTGTAGGGTTTTTTATCATGAGTGAGTGTTGGAATTTATCAAAAGCTTTTTCTGCATCTATTGAGATGAACATGTGATTTTTGTCTTTGGCTCTGTTGATGTGGTGTATTACATTTATTTATTTGCATATGTTGAACCATCCCTGCCTTCCTGGGATGAATCCCACTTGCTCATGGTACGTAATCTTCTTGATGGTTTGCTGCATTCTCTTTGCTAATATTTTATTGAGAATTTTTGCATCTGTGCTCATTAGAGAGGCTGAACTGTAGTTCTTTTGGGTTGGGTCTTTCTCTTGTTTAAGTATCAGGGTAATACTCACCCCCAATAATTAGTTAGAATTGCTTCATTTTCAATTTCATTAAAGATTTTGAAGATTATCAATATTAAGCCTCTAAATTTCTTATAGAGTTCAACTGTGAATCCATCAAGACCTAGACATTTCTTTGTTGGTAAGTTTTAATTACATTTTCAATTTCAGTAACTGATACTGGTTTATTCAAAATTTTTATATCTTCTTGATTCAGCTATGGTAGTTCATATGTTTCTAGGAATCTGTCCATTTCTTCTGTGTTTTACAGCCTATGCAAGTAAAGATTTTTATAGTAGGTATTGATTATCTTCTGAATTTCCACTGGATCTTTAGTAATTTCACTCTTTTCATTCCTCAATGCATGAATTTGAATTTTTTCTTTCCTTTTCTCGATAAGGTTAGCTAGGGGCTTATCAATTTTGTTTACTCTTTTGAAGAACCAACTCTTTGATTCATAAATTCTTTGTATTGTTTTCTTAGTCTCAATTGTGTTAATTTCTGCTCTGATGTTTATAATTTCTTCCCTTCTATAAGCTTTGGGTTTGACTTGCTCTTCTTTTTCTAGAAGCTTGAGGTGCAGCATTAGGTTGTTTATTTGTGCTCATTCTGTTTTTCTGATGCAAGAATTCATTGCTATATATTTCCCTCTTAGGACCACTTTCATTGTGTCCCACAGGTTCTGGTATATTGTATCTGCATTTTCATTTATTTGTAGATACTGTTTAATTTCTTCTTTAATGTCATCTATGACCCTTTAGTTGTTTAGGAGGGTGTTATTTAATTTCCATGTATTTATGTAGTTTTTGCAGTTTCTTTTGCCATTAATCTCCAATTTTAATGCACTATGATCAAATAATATGCATGGGATAATTTCAATTCCTTTGCATTTACTTTAGCATGTTGTATGGGTTAATATATGGTCTATTTAGAGAACATTCCATGTGCAACTGAGAAGAATGTGTATTCTGATGTCGTTGATTTGAACACTCTAGTAAGTCCATTTGTTCACAGGTTTGATTCAGTTCTATTATTTCTTTGCTGACTTTTTGTCTAGTTGATCTATCTCTTTGTGACAATGGAGTATTAAGCTCCCCTGTTACACTGTACTATTGCATATTTGATTTTCCATGTCTTTTAGTAGGTGTCTTATATAGCTAGGTACTTCAATATTTGGTGCATATGTATTTACGATTATTATTTCTTCCTCTTGAATTTTTCCTCTGATGAGTAGATAGTGACATTCTTTATCTCTTTTGATCATTTTTGAATTGAAGTTCACACTGTCTGCAAACAGAATAGCTATCCCTACTTTTTTCTGGGTTCCTGTCACATGGAATATTATTTTCCGTCCTTTGTCTTTCAGTCTATTAGTTTCTTTTTGAGTTAGATGTGTTTCTTGTATACAGCATAGTTTGGACCTTGTTTCTTGTTCCATTCTGCCAATCTGTTTCTTTTAATTGATGGCTATTATTGATATGTATTGAATTTTTCATGTAGTTTTCCTTTCATTGGTTCCCTGCTTGTCCTCTTTGTTTAATTGCTTGCCTTGCTTGGTAGTTTCTTTCTGTTGTTGTTCTGAAATTGTGATCATGTTTATCTCCATCTAGAATATCTTTCAGTACTCTTTCTAGGGTTGGTTTGGTGAGCATGAATTTCTTCAATTTTTCTTCATCATGAAAATATCTTATTTCTCCATTAATTTTGAGAGGTAATTTTGCAGGATATATCAGTCTGGGTTGAGAGTTGTTTTCTCTCAGGACTTGAAATACTTCACTCCAAGTTCATCTTGATTTGAGGGTTTGTGTTGAGAAGTTGACCATGATTCTAATGGGCTTTCCTTGATAAGTGATATGTTTGTTTTCTCTAACAGCTTTATTATTCTATTTTTATGCTGAATTTCTGGGATCTTGATTATTATATGCCTGGGTGTAGACTTATTTTGGTTATGGTTGTTTGGAGTTCTATATGCTTCATTTATCTGTATATCAGATTCTTTTCCCATGCTTAGGAAATTTTCTGCTATAACTTCTGAAAATAGTTTTTTCTGTGTGTCATTTGCATTGACTCCTGCACTTTCATTGATATCTATCACTCTTATATTGTTTTTCTTTGGAGCTTTTGAGTTGTTATTTCACAGTCCCTTGTTTATTTTAAGAGTTCCTTCCTTTTGTGATCACTAGCTGCAATCCTATCTTCAAGGTTTGAAAGTCTATCTTCAGTTTTGTTCAAGTGGTTTTGCCAACTTTTAATGGAATTTTAAATTTCCTGGATACCTCTTTGAATCTATTTCATGCATTGTATTTCTTTCCTGCATTGTTCATTCAATGTTTCCATCATTTTCCCATGCTCCTGTGCTTTTTTATCTATGTCTTCTCTAGTATGCTGTGCAACTCCTTCATTAAGATTGTCATTTCTTTCTTTACCTGAGAGATTATTTTTCATCTGATTTCCTCTATAGCCTCATGGGTTTGTTTCTTTACTTCACTTGCTACCTTTTCAGAAATGTCAGGTGTGTGATTTCCAGTGTCCTCTATTTTGATGTCTCCTGTACTTGTTCCAAATGGGCTGGTGGTTGGAGAACGCATTTTGCTTTCTCATTTTGTCCTTATCACCTCTTGGTTAATATTTAGGGGTTTTTCACTCTCACTAGTCTTGACTGTCTGTCTTGTGTGCCTTAGGTTCTTACTGTGTGGCTGATGTTCACCCAGGTACTTGGTCTTGCAGTGTAGGGGAGGGGCCAGTCACCTGAATTCCTCCTGCAGGGCCAGTTGCGTGAGTCCTATATTCTCCCTAGGCTGACTAGCCTTGGAGTATTGATGTGAACCAACCCATACTTCATATTGTTACTGTGACTTCAGACTGTTCCAGCCCGCCAGGCCCACCTGTCTGTAGTGTGCACCCCAGCTGGGACCCTACTGTGTCACTGGGGGTCTTGTAGGTTCAGTCATGTTCCTCTGGGTGGGAAGAGGCCTTGCCAGCATTTTTGCCAGCCCACCCAGAGTTCGCTGTATGAAGTAAGGGCCCACCTCTGCTTTTGCCAGCCTGCCAAGGTCCTCCAGGTAGGGGGAGGATTCACCAAGGCTCCTGCCTACCGACTGAGGTCTTCTGCTTGGCGGATGACTCATTATACTCTCACTGACCACCAAGATCCTCTGGATGGGAGGAAGGGTTCTCTGAGGCTCGCACCAGTCCACCAAGTTACTGCAGCTGGTGGAAGGAGTCACTGATGCTCCTGTGAGTTGCTGAGGTTGTCTGGCTGACAGGGAGAGGTGGCCAACACTCCCCTCAACTACTGAGGTATTTCAGGTGCAGGAGAGGGGTGACTGAGGCTTCCCTTGGCTGTTGAGGTCTTTTGGGTGCAGGGGAGGGGCCAAAGAGCATTTTTATGGAGAATAAAAGTAAAATGTATCTTTGATAGTGAAACTTCAGGCATTAAAAACCTGACAGAGAAAGATCCTCAAGCTGCTGAAACCAAGTATATGATCCCTTAGTCCCCCCATGCATGAGAAGAATACTAGGTCCATTGACAAGGTCACATGCAGCAAGTTAGAGTTCTGCAATCTAATGCTCTTTACCTGGAATATATTACTTTAGGTGCGTGTCTTTTCATGGCCTGTATGACAGAAGTACCTATAAGGGATCCATGTACTGGTCTTTAACATCAGCATGAATTTTTATCTAGTCACAGTTCTATGGCTATGACACTATTTTGATTCTTCCTTCCTTTCTCTCCCTTTAACAAGTATACTTCCCCTGCTTTGCAAAAGAAAGTTATATCCCTCATGAGTTTCCCTCAGTGATGCAAAAACCTCCAAATTCCAAAAGAAGGAATAATCTTTAATGTTATCTGTGATGACTTTTCTCATCACAGTGCTATAAGATCTTCTCTTTCTTAAAAATATGTCTGTTAAGAATGAAGCATGACATGAAAAGAGGTTAGTTTGGCTCATGATGCATTCTAATTGGAGTATTGTTGTAAATTGGGTGTCAGAGGTTGCTATATATTCTTACCAGAATCCTAATGTCTTCCATTTTTTAGTTATTATCAAAAAATGAAGAGTTCCATTGGACAGCACCTCAAGAACAAAGTAAAGAATTCACCTGTGAGACATTCGAAGAGTGAGGGAGTCTGGTTTCTTCAAAGTGATAAATTTACATCAAATTTTCTTGAATGATCTATCCTCACATCTACCTACCTATCTACCACTTCCTACTTATGATAGTACCTTGGAGGTAGAATTCATAAATGAGGTGTGTGAAAACATATTTTCATACTGAGAAGTTAACATTGAACTTTTTCTATCAAAATGTTAGTTTGATTTGATCAGTGATCACATAATGGGAACTGGTTTTGCCCAAGTAGGTTACATGATGAACATTTTCTAAAGTAAAAGGAATTCAATATTTAGCTGCAAGTTTTGACAAAAACATATTCAATGCATGTGATAAGATGAAAACATTTTATTTAAAAATATATTGCTACTGTTGTATTGAAACTAACAATATTTTTATTTTCTTAACTTTCTTTTGAATGAATCAGGGCTTAAATAAAGTGAGTGGAAGGAATAATGAATAGTCATTTGATCAATCCTGGAGAAGCCTTCTTGGTATACTTCCTAGAAATGGAGACACTGAATGCCTCTAAGGACTGACTGACAAATCTTCATATACAATTCTTTGCTTTTGATAAAATTGAACAGGTGCCTAGTTGACGTATTAGATAAAGAGCACTAAAATTATTTTTTTTGATAATCACTAGATGATGTTTTCGCAAGTAACTCTGAGAAGGACCAAGAACTAAGTGTTAATGCTCTGGTGAAGTCCTTTCAACTTCCAGTTCATTATTTGTGTGAACAAGATTTTTCAGTTCTTACATTTATGAATGAGGAAAGGAATAGAAATGATGCTGAACTGTTTCATTCTGTCCTGAGAATTCATACATAAATATGTGAATCAACTGAAAATGAAACCATCTCATTATTAAATTCATATCCAGTGAAACAATGAAATCTGTTATATTTAAACATTATGTAGGTTTATTAATATTCTATTTTGTTTTCATAATTTATTTACTAATATGAATATAACAAACAGATATTAATTTTTTAATATAAAGCCTTATACTAAAGAAAAATAAAAATTTTTTATATACATTGTTATTACAGAGAAGCAATATATGATAATCAATAAAAGAACTTCAAGGATAAAAATACATGCATTAGAATAAAGTTTAGTAAGAAAAGTAGAATCACCATACAATTTGAAGAGAAGCAAAAAGCTTTAAGCTTCCCAATGTTAAAGACGATCATTTTTATATATTTTGAAAAAGTAGGTTATGACAGATTAAAACTCCAGTTCTATTTTTGTATGCTGATTTTTTTCTTTATTAGTACATGTTTGTACTACATACTGTTTACATTCTTTGTGGGGAGTTTGTATATGTGCATGATACACCTTTATTTCCTATTTTCATCCCCTTTTTCTTCCTACTTTCCCCATGTCTTGATCTCCTTCCTTTATTTTTTAAATGTCAATATTTATAGCAAAATCAACAAATATATATTTTGTTACCAACTTGTTATGAGAAGTTTTAAATATGAATTTAAAAATAAATTTTTATAATTATTTCAGGGACCAGAATTCAAATTGAAAATTTAAATACTAAAAGGGAAAAACACAACTGTGAAACTTTGAGTTATCTTCTGTGCATTAAGTTAGTTTCTCTAGCTATAGTCAGGTCCGCACCTAACTGTGCCTTGTAAAAGCATCTTTTACACAACTCTAACTATGAGAATACCCATTAATAATGCACCTTGCTAGTTATATCTTAGTAAGTTCCTACAGGTACTGAAGTAGGATGAAAGCCAAAATGCTTCCTGATACAATAATTTTACATTAAAATACAAATAATGCAAATATAACTGCTTGGTTCCCTAATGCTAGCTGTTAGAAAAAAATAACACACATGGAGTTGTTATACAGAAACTTTCCTCCCAGGTTTCCTTGTTATCCTTTTTCAGTGGAATTCAATGGACATGATTAATATGAAATTTAATGGGTATTTGGCTACTGTCCAAACATACACTAACCAAGGTGAACCAGGGATATGATAATGGTTCTGACTCTACAGAAAATCCCCTTGCTCCTATAAAGAAGAGTTGAGTGAGGAATTAAGGATAAACAGCTAAATTTTATCCAGCTGTGTTAGGAAATAATATGTTCATGAACACAGATGCACCTGGAAGTGGTCATCTCTAAAGATTTTTAAAGACTATATCAAGGTCAAGTTTGACTAAAGGCAGACTAGTGAGCCAAATGACTGTAACTAATTGTAGACATTCTTAAATACATAGTTACAGCCAACAGTTTCAAGTGCTACAATTTGATGTACTAAGTGCTTACCAAATTCTGTCTTGAATGGATTATTCATATTAATTGGAGCCTCTGAACAAATCTATTAGACTACTACCAGCCCCAGTTTATGCATGGAGAATCAGAGGCACAGAAAAGTTAAGAAATGTTTCAAAGGTCATTCAGCAAAATAAGAAGCAGAGCTGGGGCTTGAATTTAGTCTGTCTGGCTCCAGAGCTTTAAACTCTATGGAAGCTCTGCTATTGTAGACAAAGAATTTCATACTCCTTGAAGGTGGGTATTTAAAAATATGGCAAGGGCAGATGGAAGAGGGTGTTTTGGATAGTTTGGCCTTCTGCCTAGAATTAAACATTCGCTAATTTTCTTTTGCTCTCTTCTGTTTCTAAGTAAATTGCTCTACACATTTATTTTATTATCATTATTTCTATCTAACATGCTGTGTAAGAACATCATAATTTAAAATATCTTAATAACAACCCAAGGAAAGGGACTTAAAAGTAATGTTCAGAGAGAAAACAGATGGCCAACAAGTGCAAATTCTGAATTCTTATATTTTCGTATGGGGAGTAGATGTAGTTGGTAAAAGGTTATGCTAATAAGCAAAATGTTCTTGTATTGTTATGAGCTTATTATTTAAAAATCATTTCTGAGTTCTTTAAAGTGTTAAAATGGTAACCAAAGTAGATTCTTGAAAATATACCCTGTGTCTTCCTGAAGACTTTCCATTTTAAACAAATTTTTGAGACTAAGTTAAAAACTTAATGTCACCAGTAGGATGAAATAACTTCTCTATTCATTAAGACAAATGCTGTAATCTTATACATGAAAATACTGAAGTGCTTATGTAAGCCTGAGCCTCATATTGAAGCTATTTTTAAATCTTTGTAAACTTCCTGCAGGAGAACTCAGTAAATAGGAAACTTGAATCCAGGATCCAAACCCTTAAGGCTTTTCTTGGACACCTTTGAGCCATGTCTTGCAATATCCCCAATTTAACTGCTGGCTGGAGTCTCAGCTTCATGGAAATCAATACCCTGGTTCAAGAGTTCCACTGTCCTTTTCTTCAACTTTTCCTGAATGACATCTGTTTCCTTCCATTTTGGCTGTGTAAATAATGTTTTGGCATTAAAAATAGATAAGCAATCTCCAAATCCTCTACAAAATTCTACCATCAGAATTTATTCTTATTTCAGATCTGGCTCTGTTGTGTTATCCTCCTAATCCAGCTGTAGTGATGTGTTGTATTGGCTGCATGCCACACGTAAAAGTCTATCTTGGGACATCCTGCTAGAGGCAAAAGGCCAATCTGGCCGTTTCTCAGCATTTGGATTGATAAGCTAATCATCCATGGACAGCAAAGATAGTATATGTGTGTATATTTAGAAATACATGTATATTCTGTGTAAGCTTGTGTATGCATTTACACACATACAGTTTTAGTTCCATATATGCTATAAGCTCAATTTATCTGTGTATACATACATATATGTGTGATCACATTCTAGATGTGCTGTAAACTCTTTTTACTCCAATATGAAAATAATATTTCTCCAACCTTCCTTTTAGTACCTTTCAGTCTAAAAGGATGTTGTTCACTTTTCAGTGTACACTCAGAAGACTATTCCTTCCTTCTTTATTGCACTGACATGTTTTCACTTTGAGAATCCTTAAAGTTCTATCACACCTTATGACATGCAGGTGGAAAACATAATATTAAACATTATGCTTTATGTTTCTGCATTGCCCACTCACACATCATTTTATTTTTATAAGCAAATGGAAGAAATACCAATCCAATTGGATATCAACATAAACTTTTAACTTCCAGACTTTGAGATTTAGCATAGATTTGCCTCTACTCTATAAATCACTGTCCTAGATTCTACTAAACCTAGCTAAGCAGGCTATATCAATATTTCGTCTGACAACATAGACACAGTTTGGAAACAAGTGAAGGGAAAAAAGGTTAAAGTCCTGGAGATTCTTAGATGTTTTTCTAAATCTCCTATGCAATTAAAGAAAGCAAATTTGGATGGAATTTTAAAAGATTAAAAAGAGAATTGCAACGAAGCCAGGATTTACTCTTTAAGACATTTTGTTCAAAAAGTATATGCTAAGATACTGCACATTAAGATATCAATGTGTACTTTAGATGAAAAAATAGTGGGGGCAAATGTTAGGGCCAAAAGAATAAAGATCATCTAAAATAAATCTTAAGTGATATGTAGAAAGTTACTTAAATACATAAATAGGTACTTTTGTGAAGATTTAGATCTAAAGTTTTCCCCCAAGTTCTCATGCATTCAGAAGTGAAATGATTAGATTATCATTTGGAAATGACTAGATTATGAGGACACTATATTCATGAATGAATTAATCCATTGATGAATACATGGCTGGATGTGCTGTTAGGAAATAGAACCTGGTTGGAGGTGGGTCACTGGGGCAAGACTGAAAAAGTCTCCTTTTTGCTCTCTCCATTTCCTGGGTACCATGATATCTGCAGCTTTCCTGTGCCATGTCCTTCTATCATGCCACTTCTGCCTTGGAGCCAGACAACCATGGACTAAAAGCACCAAAAGCATCATGCAGAGTCAATCTCTTCTCTTAGGTTTTTGGTGCCAGTTATCTTGTCCAAGGATTAGGAAAGTGACTAATACAGGAATCTGGTACCCTAGTGAGATCTTTGGTGTGACTGTACCTGACCATGTATTTTCAAGGCCTTCAGAACTAGTTTTCAGGTGGAATTTAGGAAGGCTTGGAGATGTTGGCTAGAGAAGTCTTACAATACTGTAAGCAGAGAATGACAAAAGATTCTTGTCAGAGTTCAGAAGACTGTAATGCTGAAAAAAATTTGGACAGTAAATACTAGTCTCATGATTTTTCAGTTGGAAATGAGGACTCCATTGGAAACTAGACTAGAGTCCATGCAAAGTTACATTCTGGCAAAGAATTTGTCTACAATTTGCTAAAGTCATTAAGACTATGTGTAAGGATAAATTTAAAGACTGGACAAAGTGATCTGCTAGAAGAAATTTGAAGGCAGGCCCATGGTGCGTAGGTTCTACTGGCTGCTTTTAGGTAGATTTACAGATTTAACCAGTGAAAAGTAAGAAAAAAAGCATATTTGAAAATTTTGCCATTTCACTAAACAGGAAACACCTGAAAATTTGGCGGCAAGGAAAGTATGATTGCTGAAATGGTTAACATTAAAAGAAGCCAAGTACTTTGCATCAGGACAGGGAATATGGCTTTAAGATGTCTCAAAAATTGGCCAGACCTCACTTTTTACAGGCTCAAGGGTGTAAAAGGGTAAACAATTTTGAAAGACTTTGCTTTGAAGAGAGTCCCAGGAACCTAGCTCATTCTGGGCCATCTAATGAAGGATTTTCCACAGTTCAGTTATGCAGAGAATAAGAGGCAAAAGCATCCATGGTGCAAGTAGGCTTGGCTACTGCTCTTTCTGGTAGCAAGTTATCTACATGTGATTGGCTTTTATAGGCATACAGAATAAAAGAATTTTAGGGTCATGGAAACTTTCACCCAGATTTTAGAAGAAGTCCTTGGAGACCAGGCAGTGTGGTCTAAAGGCCAATACTTAGAGCTCTGATAGTGAAGTCAAAAGTGCAGGAATGATGCCAAGAACATGGAGATGCCTGGTGTCTTAGTTACTTTTCATTCATTGCTGAGACAAAACACCTGACACCCAAAATTAGGGAAGGAAAGGTTTATTTACCTTACAGTTTTTGGAAGTTTCAGTCCATAATCAGCTGGCTCCAAGGCAGGGTGGCATGGCACTGGGGAAACACTTCAAGGCAGCAGCTGAGCAAAAGCAGCCAGAGTAAAAGGGGGCAAGAGCAAGCCTCTTCTTCTCCCTTATGTTATACACAAGACATCCCCCGCTCCAGGGCAGGTGTAGCATTCACAAATCCCCTTGCCTTCCTTTGCACAGGATGAAGATATTTACAAAGTAAGAACCCTGGCTCCCTGCTGAGTCTCTCCCTTAAACTTCTGACCTTCTCAAATTGACACAATGAACAGGTAACTGTTTGTGCTCTACACAGCAGGATGTAGAGCTGCTGAGTTACTTAATTAAGCTTCTAGACTTCTAAAGTTGACACAATGTATAAACCATAACACCTGGAATGTGGAATGCCTGCTGAAGGAAGTCACAGACAGCATATGGAGTCAGCCCATGACAGAGGCTATGTGGGCTGCAACCAGCAATGCCATAAGGACATGGATACCCAAGACTTTTGGAGTTCACATCTCACCACAACTTTCCCTAGGTGCTGGACATTATATAAGCTTTAATGTGGGCTCTGCTAGTTTTCAGTCTCACTTTGGTGTGATTACCTTCTATTGCTTGTTCCTCCATTTTTGCATAGAAATGTTCATTCTGTGCATTGTATGTTTAGAAGTATTTAACTTTCTATTTTTTTTATTCTAAAGAGAAAAAAGGGCACAGAAAAATTAGGAAGTAATCAAGGAAACAAACAAACAACAACAACAACAAAAGTCAAATGATGATGACAACAACAAAATAGTGATACAGGATTTCAAAATAAGATGATAGAAATTTAACAATGGTTGCTATATTACATATTGTGATCTTCAAAATAATTGCTCAGGTTACCACATCCAGGCATGCAAAATTGTTCAAACTTTCTTTTTTTCTTTCTCTCTCTCTTTTTTTTTTAAACAGGGGCTTACAGCTAAAAGTTTGCCTTGAGTCTCAGAGGAGACTTTGGACTTTGGGCTTTTTGAACAATGCTGGAACTGTTAAAACTTCAATAACTTTTAGAGATGGAGTAAATGAATTTGCATAATGATATGAACATGAACCTTTGGGGGGGTTAGAGGTGGAATGTTATGGTTTAGACCTGAAGTGTCATATGAAAGTTTCATGTGTTCAGAAGGTGATTGATTGGATCTTGTCAGCACTACACACTCATCAGTGGATGCCTGATGAAATCCATAGTTCATTTACTGTTGGGAAGTATGACCTGGTTAGAGGGGTACTTCAGTAATGAAATGATACACCTGGGTTATTACAAATGGAATTTTATTCAAATGGCATGTGGAATAGTTGTAAGTTTGAGTTAGAATAAGAAATTACATTTTAGGGAAGAAAACTGGAAGCTATTTGAGGTCAGTGGGAACAAACCTAGATATAACCCCTATCTCTGAGCATAGCGGAAGCACACAGTACAATGATAGTCTAAACAATGAGCCACAGAAATCTGGAGGTGGTAAAAAAAAATTTCAAATGCTATACCCTAGTGACCTCCACTTTGTACTATAACATCTATCTGTGAAATGGAAAGCCGCTTATTTACTCTTATCCACATGTCCACTGCCAATTCCAGTGTCTCTGTATTTCTGACCCTGCGGTGGAGGAAGTCATTCCCTCCCTGGTGTTGTTTTTATTCTTTTTGCATGCATTCATTGTTGCACTGACCACATTCTTATAATTTTTCTCTTTATATTGTTGTTTTACTGTACTTCATTATGAACAGCTTGAGGGTAGAAATTATTCGTGAAGCCAGAGCCAGCATTGTGACTTACTAAAAATAAATATTTTATGAATTGATAGATGAACGCATGGTTGATAGGTAGCAATACTAAGCAAAATACTTGACTCTAAAAGTGAAAATACCTTGCTGAGACATTTCATACCTGCCTTTTGATGTGCTCTCATGGCTTCCTTTAATTCCCCTTCCATTCAAGTAGAGTTAAAAGTAAGTGTTCTGTACAATGCATCCTTTAAAAGGCCTTATTTCCCTGTAAGTAGATTTTAGAGTAGAGAATGTTTGTGAATGACATTTTCAAATAGGTTTCTTTTCAAAGGTATCATTATATAGGTCATTATGAAGTAATTTTGAGGATTTTATCCTCCTCAAAATAAAATCCTTAAAAGGAAATGACAACTCACCAGGGAATGTTAATGGCCAGGTAAGAATGCTTCAAGATCTACTGAATAGATCTTAAAGTCATAAATAGACTGAATAGATCTGAATAGATCTTAAAGTCATAAAGATTCAAGAAATCCAATAATATTTATATGAATAATCTTTAGAGTATATCAAATCTATGTTTTCTCTAACTCAAATTTGCATTTAATTATAATCTACCTAAGCAAAAATTTCTAGTTAATTTCTAACCAAAACTGGAAAAAATAAACTTATGGACTTATTTTTCAAATAGATAGAGCTTTCTCGGGGTTAATTACTTGATTTTGACCTGATAATTTTATCTAACCAACTGAAACTGTTGAATTATTTAATGCATCCAAATAGGCAAGATTGCACATTTGAGATACGTCTTTTAAATTTTCTGTAAGTTGGAGAAGTTTGTGAGCATTCTGGACTTTATTATGGCAGTTGTCACTGATTGAAAGCAATACTTTACTCACATTTAACAAAGAAATGTGTTTCAGTGAAAAATAAACATCAGTTGGCTACAAAATTAATTAGAATCTAAGTTTTCATTCCAACAGAACACTGCAATGTGAGTTATTTAACTTTTTTCTATGGTCGATGGCCTAGCTATAAAAAAAAAAAAATCTGTGATAGACTATTTGTGGATTGTTTCCAAATAGAAAACCTAAAAAAAAAAAAAAAGGAATTCAGAACCCTATTAGGTACTCAACTTCACTGCCATCTTGATCTTATTTCCTTTATAATTCAGTTTCTACACCCCTCTCAAATTCATATTCCATAGTGTCTCTTCATAAAGAATATTACACTTACAGTAATCTCTTTCCCTTTTCTTCTTTTTTCTTGATGTAAGACTATTTCATCATTTTACTCAAGCAGAAATACTTAATACCCCAAAGATCCCAAACCTAGCCCTACTCTTCTTCCCAACTTTCTGTATTACTTCTCTCTGCCATAGTCTAAAATATATTTATCTTTAGCTTCAATGTTTCACCAATACATTGATATTTTAATGTTTTTATAGCATTAAAATTCTCCTCACTACTTTCCTACTATTCTATATATCTTTGTAGCTGACATATTTATTTGAAGCAACACTGTCTATCATTGTACCTACTTTACCACCTGGTTAGTCCTAAAACATATTTGCTATCTTTTTGATAGCACAAATCAAAAAATTGCCTCACACCATGGTAAGTACAGTGGGCATTTTGTAATTATTACCTATATAACTATGATCCAATTGGAAAAAATAATCACTCGGTCCTTGAAGATGACAATGACTAGTGTTGTTCCAGTTTCTGTTTCCCACCTTCCTCTCTAGCCACTTCACAGTATGTGTTATGGAAATCTCCTCTGCTCATCTTTGATTTGCTTCTCTGTCCCTGCTTATTTCTACTTATCTTCTCATTCTACAGTCACTCTTCAGTGAACTTATTCATTTGTATATCTAGTAAATCAATTAATTCCACAAATATGTTTGTTGTCACTTTTTTGTTTTTGTTTTTGGTTTCTTTGCCACGATCTTTATGAACTCCAGATTTTGTCTTCATCTTGACTTCTTTTCAGACTTCCAAACTTATATACCTGTCATTGTTAGCTGTATTGTAACACTACAAAAAGGTACTGAAAATTAGTGATCTCTAGACAAATGTGAGCACAGGATAAAGAACCAATGATTTGCTGCTGAAAGAATTAGTGAATTTCCCTTAGATCATCCCAGGAATTATAGATGAGACTTTTATGAAAATTCAGAATGAGAGAAAGGTGAAGTATACACAAATGTTTAGTTCTCATTAAAATGACACTTAGATGAACATTTAAGGAGCATCTTCCATAGCCTTAAATTTAAACATGATAACGATTCCCATTTCCATTTCTTTTAAGGTATACGATGGTAGTAATAATGATTATAATAATGCCGACAACCTATTTGAACTCAGTGTACTTTATCTTTCATTTAGATTGTCTCTAATACATAATAGAACCTACAAGAAAATAACACTCTTACTTATTATGATGATTTTATAAAGAAAAACTAAAATTAAAACAGTCAGTTGATGAATGAATGCCAGTTTTAACACGTAGAGTAGTGAGATTTTAGTCTGGTCTGACACAGAGCCTGAGGTTTTCCCACCAGTTTGCCTTTTTGACCCTCACACATCTCTACTTCGGCGCTTGGGCCCAATTCTGATATACTCATTGGTTATATTAAGCTTTGTGCTGGCTAGTAGGCTGCAACCAGCTGCCAAGGTTCAGGAAAGCAAGGTTTAACAACGTCTGTGACCTAGAATATAATCTATTTCCAGGATGCAACCGAGTCTTGGCTTCTGTCATCTCCTGAATCTTGTGACCTGGTGGCTCTGATTAACCAGGTCACAGACATTCAAGGAAAGGGGTCCCTCATCTTTTAGCTAACAGCCAGTTCGATTCTTTTCAGTGCTAGAAAACACCACCCTTGAGGAAGTGATTCACTGTTACAATGTCAGTCTCTTTTGGGCCAGGGCTGGCACCGTGGCCTGGCCCCTACCTCTGAGTGAGGTTCTTAGACTCTGCTTCCTTGAAATTCTCCAGGGTATGTTTCTCCATGCCCCAGCTCTCTGAACTCTTAATTTTCCTGATCTTTGACTTTGCAAGGCCTTGACCTACCTGAACCTTGGCATCCTGAATTTACTTCCTGGAGACTGTACTGGAATAGACAACTTAACCCTTTCACTCCTAATCCATCACTCACTGACTGCATAGGTCAAATATCTGACAAAGATTGAGACATCTTGTTCAAAGTACAACTCCTAAAGTCTATTCAGGGGTAATTTTCTAAAATATCATAGTAGACATTTTTTAAAAAATTAGAAATAAAAATTATAAAATTGTATATGGAGACTTTAGGACCTATGTAGCCAATATTAATTTTCAATATTTTTGATAATTAAGATAGAGTATAAAAACTGCTTGCATTTCTCCACAAAAATTTCACAGACATTATCCGTGAGATTCTGAGTACATAGGGTCTTAATTTACAAAGCTTTCCGTTGCCAGTTCATTTTATGTGCATTTAATAAATGGATTTTAAAAGTTAAAGAAAACATTTAATAAACATTAAAGTAGAACATACTGCAATATGTTGTTTTAAAATTCAGCTTTTTAGATATTTTATGTAGGAAGACTTTAAGAATAAGAACCTTTCCAAACCAGATTCTAAGAGATACAAATATATTGTTAAGCTTCTTCTCAACAAATTCCTGTGGGTTATAAAATTTGATGAGAAGTGGTCAGAGATAAGTTTTTCAAGAAATTACAGTCAACAGCTACCTAATTGCAAGGATTTTCATTATTATTTTGCAATAGTAAGATAAACAACTTTAATGTACAATAATTGAAACATGTTTTCCAAAGAAAATTTAATGTCAATGATTTTTATTTTCCTCATGCTTTTTTGCATTTTAAAATTATTTTTCAAAGAGCAAAACATACTTCACGTAGATATTGAAACAGTGTCCAGCAAAGAATGTTTCTTTCCTTTTGAAATTTTTAAAAATTTACTTATTTATTTATTTGGAGACAGGGTCTCACTATGCAGTTCAGGCTGGCCTTGACCTCACTTTGTAGCTCAGACTGGTCTCAAATCCCTGCCTCAGCCTCCTGAGTGCTGGGATTACAGGCCTGTGCCTCCATGCCCAGTCTGAAGAATGTTTCTTTGCTTTATGATTGGGGGATTTTTCAGTTTGATGGGTAAGGGTTAGAAAAAGGATTATTGCTATGGTCTTATGTAGGACAACAATAAAAAATTCACTCTATGTAAGTCAAAGTCTTGATGTGTGTTACCAAGTATATACATTTATTCAGCAGATGTTCATGTAAAATATCTGTGCATATATATTGCAACCACAGATAACCACCTGGAATTTACCTTAGCTCAGCCAAGACTTAGGAGAAAGGTTTGAGACTGTCTCATTTGAGTGCCCAACATAGGAACATTCAGATGAGACATAGAAGCAGAAAGATAAGGAAAGTACAGAAGGAGAGAGCAGTATAATTTGTGAAAAAGTGAAAAAATAAATCCAGATGGTGTGGAAGTTGGTAGAATTCATTTGTTTTAAGAACAATGTATAACCTGAACTTTCATTGGCTTTAGTGATCTCCATATTGTTAGAGCAAGTATTACTTGCACTTATGAAAATCTTCCTTTCTTTTTGCTTCCAGGAACAAGAATGGTATTAAATTCTGATAAAAATGTAAGTTGAAAAGTATAGGTAAGCTCTAAGTTTCATAGGAAACATAATTCACTGAAAAATTGTATATTACTGAGAAGCTTCATTTTTAAAGAATAAAATAAAAAGTCACCAGGAAGAAAATCAAAGTAGAACATTTGTTCAAATCATTTAGGTCTATTTTTACAGAGGATCATGAACTTTGCTTCCTTTCAGGCTCTAAATCATCATTAACCCTTTTTGCTTTGATGTAGATACGACACTGCACAATTCTGTATCACATCCTGTATCACATCCTGGTTAAATAAAGTTTATAGGACACAAATCTTAGCAACCACATGTCTTAACTGCCCAGTTGTATAGCATAATGTGTGCATATCTGTTCTATGTTCGTGAAAGATATTGGCACGTTTTGAGCACATATCTTCATCCGGAAATTAAAGTTTCAAGAAAAATCTACATGTAATGGACAGAACATAGTGTATGAAAGGAGGGAGAAGAAGAGAGATAGTTGAGAGATATTGAAAACTAACATTTTTTTCTGGACATTTCCACATGGAGGATATAATATTTTCCTGCTGAGATCTTGTCATCTTTTCTTTTTGCTTCATAAACTGTTCAGTCTATTCTAGCTGCATTTACCTTTGAATTCTGCCCAGAAGTTCTGACCTGGTTGGCAATGGAGATAACAGCTGATATAAAGACAGTTTCAGTGAACTCTAAGAAAATATGGTTTATGATGTATCATCAGGGATTCGGGTGTTTTACATGGTAGAGATGACCACACAAAGACCTAGAGTATAAGTAATCTTTCAGACCTTGGTTTACCTTTCAACTCGCCTACTCTCCTCATCTTAGCATTGAGATACTGCTGCAGCACAGAACTGTTCTTCATTAATTGATGTAAGTTGATCCGTTCTTTGATTTGTTTTTCTTTTTTAATATAATGATAGAGATGGTATTGAGTATACTTCTAAGTGCAACCTTGAGGATCAGTCACCTGTGTTCAGATACTAGCTTGGTCACTTCCTAGCTGTGCTTGACTGAAAAACTAACCTCTCTGCCTTTGCATACTTATAAAAACAGGCATTATAGAGAACGTGTTTCATAAGGATGTTGTCCAAATGAGTTATGAAAGGTAAAGTGTTTGGGACAATGCAGGAAACAAAGAGAGTGTCCCACAAGCACTGTGATCTTGTTACTATGTATTTCTGTCTCTGTTTACTTTCATGAACATAATATTCATGAGGATTTTAAATGCAATTTGTGGCACAAAAGTTATTCCTGTTTAGGAAGCATATTTCACTGAGCACATTCTCCTCATAGTTAAAGCACCAGACTACCTGAGAATGAGCAGTAGGTTATTAATATTCTCAAGATAGTTTGCTTTGCCGAAACATAAGTGGATAGAAATCTTTGGGGGCCAAAGGGAGAAAGAACCAAACAAACAATTGAGTATTTAGTTAGTTAAGAATATCCCAGGGTTGTAAGACATTTGCCTTGCATATGGCTTTGTAAAAAGCTGGCAGCCACTTTGAAGCCAGGCCCAATTTCTCCAGATGGTCCCAGGTCTCAGGGAAGTCCCTGTTGCAACCAGCACACAGCTGGCTGTATTGAGAAACCCTTTTGCTGGCTCATGTCTGTGAAGCCACAACTGTTACAGCAGGCAATCCACCAATTTTGGTCACAAAAAGTACTTTTTAAATTAATCTGCTTTGAAATATCTAATACCTTTAGTTTTATGACATAACATTATTTTCATTATCTGTCTTAGAATTTATTTTATAACACCTTATCTGTCTCTCATTGACTGTGAGCAATAATAAAATGATCTGTATAACAATCTCAATGAACAGCATACTACTTCTAGCATGTCTGACACTGTAAAAGAAAAATGAAGAGATAAAAGAGAGTATTTGTTGAGGAGTGATTATGTGCTGTCTATCCAATTTAATCTTCATAACAACTCTCAAGAGAACTAAGGGCTGGAGAGATTAACTGACTTTCCTCACTAGTTAAGCAAATCCAAGTCTGCAGGACACCATATTCCCTATTTTCATCTCACTTTCCTCATTACCTTCCAACTCATCATATCCTGAATCCTGGATCTTTAAAAATTACACATTCAACCACATCTTACTATCCCATCATTAATATCCTGGTCTAAGACTCCTTTATCTCATGCTTAGATGATTGTAGAAGGCTCTTGGTTGATCTGTGCACTTCTAAAATTGATCCTATACAGTCAACTCAGGAGTTTCTCCTCGATCAGAACACAACTCAGAGCCCTTACCATTGACCTGAAAGATACTACATGATTCAGCTTCCCTAAGTCCCTGACCTCATGTCTTTCAACTCTGTATCTCAAAAATCACTGTTGTCCTCCAGTTAATTCCAGCATATTCATGTCTATAAATATAATGAATATTTGGACTTTTAGATTATGGAAATTAAAGGTGAAATCTATGAAAAATATTATAAAAACTCAATTTCTGAAAAAAAGATGAGAAAGATAAACTAGAGCCATTTGGTGTACAAACAAAAATAACTTTCCTACACCTTAAAAAGATACAGCTATCTCTATCTAGAAGTGGATTCTGCTGCCTTCAGAGCAAAGAAATCATAGAAAGATACAACTTTTTAAATCCTTACATTCTATAATAATGGAATCTGCTATAAAATGATTGGCATCTTTGACATTTAATCCAGATTTGTAATTTAATGGAGTCTTCTGTCACCTTTCTATCTAAAACAGTGTACCTACTGGTACTCTCAGTCTGTCTACCTGCTTTGTTTTTAACAGCACATTTACTTAATATTACAACACTTCTAATGGATTGCTTTCTCTCCTCCACTAACACTTCAGCTCCATGAGGACAGGAACTTGTTAGTCTTGCTCACAATGGGTTTCCAGACTGTGTGTGCACATGGACATGATCAAAAAATATTTGTTGAATGTTTAAGTGGTCTGATAGGACTTTTGAGTGAAAAGTGGGAGACAACTATAAAAATAAACTCTTAATTTTGTCTACTCAGATTCAGGGAGTTGTTCAAGCTAAAATGCTTGCTTAATGGCAACACTACAACTAAAAACACACCTTCTTTTCTCAGTTCACTTAGCTTTCTATTATCATAAGCTTCCTTTCTGTATAGTAATTTAGTATATTGACTTGTCAGAAGAGTGAGCATGAAGAATTACAAAAATCTGGCTTGCAGATTCTAATATTATTTATTATTTAATACTTTTTAATATAGTTAATGTTACTAAAATTTGGAAACTTGACCTTCAATATTGCACAATTGCTTAGGTTACTTTCCTCACTGAATATGATTCAGAAGAAGGACTAGAAAATTCACTGCTCTCCCTAAATGTATTTTTTTGGATAATGTTAATGTAAATGATATAGGATGATACGACCTTTCTATAAGGGCAACAGGACAATGAAAAGCGATATAGGAATAAACGAATGAATAAATTTTTGTTGGTTTAAGTTTTCCTCCCTAGGTCTATAATTTAATTTGGCTATCACCACCATCATCATCACTACCACTTTTTGAGAACTTGCTCAGAATAAGCCATTTTCCTATACACCTGCCAATCATTTTAATCTTTAATCCTCATAATAACCTTCCAATCACATTTGATAGATATAGAAACTAAGGTTTGCAGAAATCACATTACACAGCTAAAAGATGACAAATATTTTCAAATTCAATTACCTGATTATAAAGGCTTCATACAACCCACTAACCATATCTTCTTAAATGTTCTTCAGAACATCTCTGTGCTTGCTGCACTATAGATACTTTAAAATACACAGAATAAAGTTGCAAGTCAACAAGAATTTGAAAGATCATCTTCCTTATCTCTCAAGAAGGAATTTATGACTGATTCTCTGCAATTCAACTTTTAAAAAGTTACTTTAAAGTTTTACAACAATCATTTCTTCAGAGACAATGCTGGAGAGAATCTGAACCATTTAATTTCTAGGTTTTCTTCAGATACATATAACTCTTTCATGTTGGTTGGTATGAGTATTTGTAAATATGTTAAGTTGTAAATATAATTGTGGACTTAAGACTGTATCTAGAAAAAAAGATTGTATCTAGAGTCTATAAATCATTTTCATTCTAATTTAAATCTTTTTTATCTTCCATAGATCAATCAAGAAAGTTAAAGTTTGTCTTAACTTGAAAAAGTTATATTAATATAAAATTGCACATTCATATCACAATTCTACCTGTCCTATAATGTGTCAATTCTACTGACAAGTCTGTTTATGCTTTATACACATTTGTGTGTATGTTATTTATAACTTGCTTATAAGCATGCACATTCTGGCAATACTTCTTATGTGATATAAAGATTATGAAAATCAGAAGGGTAAATGAACCCACTTAAATCACTACATAGAATTAACATTATGGGAAAATTGCAGTGGCATTCATAAATTCAAGTTTGTTTTCTAAAAATAATCGTCTTATACTTTATAAAAAAAAAAAAAACAAACACTGGCCCCAACCAAAAGATTGTATGCTGGGTAAGAATACCTAATACAATTCACACAAAGCAATTGCAGTAAAATCTTTGAGTTTTACTACTCCTCTGGGAATACTTTACACATTTACTGTTCCTTTATGAAAAAAAACTTGTACTAAGAAACCAAAGCCTTCTCTATGCAAACGGAGAATGTGGACTACCTGAGGAAAGGACAAAAATGCAGCGCAATTTCTATGTAAACCCAGTCAAATAATTTTAAAAGTCAGACTGAAGGGGTGGAAGTAAAATAAAAGCCTTCCCATTCTCGAACTGCTTCTCCTTTGTATTTTCTTCCTTGAGTATAATCTGATTCAGAGCAGGAACATACAGTACAGTTAGCATTCAACTTTAATTGCAATGAGGTGACAACATACTGGGTAATGAGTTGTTTATGAGTTGTAGATGTGTTTACAATGAGTTGACAATGTGTTGGATAAAGTGTTCTTCTAAAGTTGTGGATCTATTTACAGTGAACTGGTGGGGGATGTTCATTAGTTGTCGATTTGTTTGTTTACATTGTTTTCGATTTGCAATTGCTATGAAACAAATTGCACACTGATGAAGGATGATTGTTTGTGCACCTTAATGATTTACTATAGTAGCTTGTCTGAAAAAGTACTTAACTCTGTCTCATCTGTCAGTTTCCACTATAAAAGCTTCTAGTCACAATAGTTTTATTAGCATAGCATGGACCATTTGTAAGAACATTATGCATTTAAGAAATCTCAGGTCTTTGCTATTCAGCCCACTGTATTTGGGTCAGCAGACCTGAACTGAATTCTTTCTGCTTAGTACAAATTTATATCTTTAAGTCATAAAATGATTAATAGTTCTCAAATTTCCAGCTACAAAAAAAAAAAATTCTACAAATCCTTTGTAACTCAAGGTGCTGTCAATTTTCAACCTTATCTTTGACCTGCTAAATTCTGTGAAAAAGCTTTTCTTAAAAGAATGAGAATAATTTACAATTAGAAAGTAATTTTATAACTAGATCTTAACATATTGAAAGACAAAGGAGTAGTATGGGCCCTGGCTTTGAAAACTCACATGTCAGTTTGATCTATAGTAATTTGTATTATTTCCACATCTTGGATATTTAATAGTTTTTAATGATACAAGGGAAGAAATGAAAAAAAAGAAACAACTCCACTCACATAGTCACCACCTCAAAATTCACCCTGTGTGAACTAATATATATCCATATAATTTGTATGTATTCACAGAAGAGAGCGACTTGACTTGTACACTGTGCCTCATTGATACTGCATTAATACATCATGATAAACAAAATCATCTTGTAATAATTTGGCTGCAAAACATTGTGAGTCAGACTTCACGGGCTATGGATAATTAGTTAAAATCTTGGAATCATAAGAAGAGTGAGGGTAGGATAACCTAAAAGAAAGGACATGAGATGTCATTAAAACCAAAAAGAATCTAAAAATTGATAAATCATATTAATTTCAGATTTCCAAAGCCTACCCAAACTTACATGTTCTGACTTAAACCTGGCCGTTATCATCAATTTGTTTTACTTTGTTTTTACTATGCCAAAGATAAAATCCCCAAACAAAAGTCAATACTTTTTTTAAGTCAGCTTGTCATACTAGTGGGTAAGACTTACTTATTAAAATGCATTTGCCTCCATTTGAGGTTTCTAACTTACAGAAGAAAAAGAAAAATTTGAGGAATTTCTTCAAAATTAGTGTTCTGACTTTCAGAAGCATTCTAAGCAAAAAGACTTCTGTAAAGTCTGGTTGTTATGTATATCCCCAAGGAAGAAGTTTGTCCCCTGTCTCAAGTCAACTTCATAGACATAGTTTCCCATGCCTAATGAGAAACAGGAAGATATTTTAATTGTCTAAAAAATTTACATTAATAGATGAACTGAACAGCTATTTCTAAAGATATCATCCAAAGGTCTCCTTTTGAAGGTTTTGTAGGGGCTTTCATTTATTAATATTGATAGTGCCAAAGAAAACAAAAAGAAATTACATTTTCCTGTCTTGATGTGCCATTCACCGCTGTGAGCAGAAAAAATAAGTTTTTAGTGTTTTCCAGCATGCTGACCCTCAAACAAATCTGTCATTGGGGTATGAAGAAAAGGCACTTGATGAAGTACTGAGGTGTTGCTTCCAGACTCACGTTAGCATATTCATGTTGGAAAGAATTTAATCTTGGAGGTTTCTGTTCATCTAACCAGATACTTTGCAAGTAAAAACGCATGGAATTTAAACCAGCTTTTCACATGGCCATTTTTTATGGCAGACCATTTCAGCAGTGTAACAGGGGTAGACATCTATAAATGTATAATGTGATGGATTCAATTGTAATGCAGCCTGGATACATATGGAGGTACTGTGTGCCCTTCAGTGCAAATCCATTTTTATGTCAAAAGGAATCCATTGAAATTAATATGACATTATCCGAGCAATAAGTAACTGTATATACAATGCAAAAAATTCTAGCAGGATGATACATTTCCTCTAAGTAATATGAAAAATAACCATGCTAAGAAATTTCATGGTAAATTAGTAAGCTAAGAAATGGTAAAATTTCTAATGTTTTTAAAAGAAAATAAGATTTTGAATTTATGAAAATAATGTCTACTAGCAAAATAAAATGCATCATTTTCTAAAACCACATTCTTTTAGACACAGGAACATAGCTGCTTCAAGATATTAGTAAATGTATCTATATCATTGTACGTATTTCCAATTCATAATATAGCTTACTTTGCTGATTGAGAAATTATTTCATTCATTCATTCAAGAAATATGCTGCAGTCCTTCCATATACTAAAAACCCAAGTTAAGCAATGAAAAGCATAATAAACACCATAGATATGATCACTGTGTTCATTGCATTAAAGGGTGAACTTTCCAATCGTTGAATTTGTAATTTTAAAACTCTTTTTAAATATTGAATTACTCTTTATGAGTCCCTTGACTAACTTTGTATTTCACCTTTTTGTGCCCACAGCTTCTTTAAAAAAATGATAATATGCTTCCATACTTTTGTTCTTAAAATAACTTTTTTCATTTCTAGTTTTACTGTTGCATGTCCTCAGTTTTCCTCTTTCCCAGCCCAAGAATCATTTTCTGGCCACACAGAAGAGAAAAGTTCACCCCTCACCATGTATTCAATACATATTCATTTTTCACCATCAATATGAAATACTGGTCTCTTCGTTCTTCATGTGCTATCCAGTGAAACACCATTTAGGAGTGTTTGGAACTGGGATTGTAGTCACATATAGTCAATAGTGCTTTTTCTTTGCTATTAGTACAAGTCATGGTAGCCACTACCATTGCAGATAGATGTAGGATAACCAGATCCAGGAATCAATTGATGAGGAGAATCTGACAAATAGTATCTATCTGTTGCTCAAAAAAGGTACCATGCAGACATGTAATAGTGGCAAAGGCCAGTCTCTGCATGAGGTATCATGTAGTTTTTGATGGCATTAGAAAAGGACATGCATAACCATGAAACCCATAAAGAAGCCCAAGACAAATGAAGAAAATCACGAAACATGAATTGGAATAAACAAGAGAGTGCAAGACCCAAATCCTGAAGAAGCAGTCAAGGAAAAGGTTAAGTTCTCCCAATGTAGACTGAGAAGGTATCCAGTGTATCAGAGCAAGTGGAACATAAGAGAAGAGGGACAGTCGGGCCAGACCATAAAATATGGCTTCTAGTAGCTGGGTGGTAGTCAATGGCTAAAGTTAAACAAACACTTTTCATAAATAAATTATGCAAGTCAGTGGGTGAAGGTAAAAGGATGAACCTCCCTTCCTTCCTCAAAGTTGAGTGTGGGTTTTTTTCTAAGACATGTGAGATGATCACCACTTGCGTCTCTCAGGAGTAAGGCTTTCACTGACGTTTCCAGCCTTGACTTCTCGCTGACTCCTAGAGCAGGTGCACAGAAATGAGGAGACTTGATGGAAACATATTCCAGCCTTGTTAACCTGCTGCAATTTGTCCGACCTACAATCTAGCTTCTGCTGTTTTTTTTTTGTTTTTGTTTTTGTTTTTTTTGTAGGGAGATTGCCTTCTGAAACCATTAAGCTATGAAATTTGTGGAACTAAATGTCATATTTATTTACAATCAATAAAATATGATCCTGTACTAGTAAAGTATAAACTAGGTGCAGCCTTCCATCTTTGAAAGAGCAGTCGTGTCACCTGCACACCTGTGATTGCTACCTGCTGACTGAATAATGGGACCACTAATTAGTGCCCAGAAAAACCTTGGTCATGCTCTGCTCACACATGGAGCCACGTGTTCACTCCAACACTCAGACTTCTCTAATAAGGCTGTTAAAGAAGTTTATGTGGCACTTCATAAGCTACCTAGGGCAGCTGAAAGAAAGAATTATCCACTCATAATAAAATGATGATGGTGTACTCATCCCCAAAATGGTTACTAGTGGGACACAATAAGGAAGGTCAGGTTCTTTGAGTCAGGCTAGGCAAAAAGTCAGTGATGAGTCATCGTAGAAGATGGCAAAATTTCCTTCTTTGTGTGTGTGTGTGTGTTAAACTTACGAGAGGAATAGAAGTGATTTTCTTACTGAGTGACCATTTGGTAAATTCACTCTGAACAGAGGAGAGGAGGCAGGACCTAGTTCAAATTTCCCAAGTATCAGAGCAACTGTTCATGGCACACAATAGTGGTTTTCAATAGTGGTATCCTCAAGAATTACTTGGAGATCATATGAAAATAAGTGGGCCTCAGCTATGCCTTCAAAGATTCTGAATTAGTTGATGTGGACTTCAAGTATGCACATTTTTTAAAAAGCACATTTTTTAAAAAGTATGGTATGGATCACTGCCTAAGACACAGATCCTACAGTCTTGCAGACTTGTTTGCCTTCCATCCATGAGCGACGCAGTGCACGCTCCTCTCTGTGATGTGAAGAAATTTCCTGAAAGTCTCCCTAGTGGGTATTGGAAGATAAAGTCTCTATACATTCTTTCTTAAGAAGGAAGCCACCAGGAAGCACAGAGCTCTTCACAAGTGAGTAGGCTGTCAAATTCCTTACTGAAAATACACTGAGACTTCAAGTAGTAACACATCTGGATTAGGGGAAAAATAACTGCATCGTTTTATCCTTGTAGTAATAGAAACCGCAACAAGTAGAATGAAAAGGGATTTTATTGTAAGAGGGGATATACCTAGAAGTGGAGTGGCCTATTTATTTGAATTTTCCTATACCCTTTAAATATCAGCTTTTTCAATGTTACTTTACAAAGACAGTGACCTTTTAAAAAGTAAAAAGGCACCAAAATGCTGCACACTATATTGAAGCAGTTTATCAAAATGTCACCCAATAGTTGATGCCAATTGCTAAAGAGATATTGTGTTTCTTTACTAAATTGGCCAGCTTACCTAATTATGGCTGTCTTTGGATATCTATCGATAGGTTTTCCAGAGGAAAAATGAAGTACTATTTAAGGCACTTACACATCAATATATTAAAATGGGACAGAAAATAAGGAAACACTCCCCAATAAGAATTATTCTCAGTTAATAAAATTTACTTGCTTACATCGGTCCCTAACATACAGAAATCCTTCTGTAACATACCCAATACAAGCCTGGAAAATTACCAATTAACCAAGCTGTTGTACTGTCCAAAACTTACCTTGGCATACAGCTCAGCAGAAAAATAGGAAGTGCCCTGGAAATGACTCACACAATGTGAAGCCCACATGACAGAGTCAGGGAGCTTTGGATGAACTATAAAGGGTTTTCATTATTTAGGTCTAAGAAAGCAAAGGAAACAGAAATATGTACAATAATGTGGCAGGGCAACCAGGAAATTCATAAGAAGGCTTAATCTGTGAATTTAATTTAAAATATTAGGCTCTATTCAGACTGTGACATTAACAATGTGATCCTGGTTACAGCAGTGACCACTCAGAGGTCAGAAAGAATAGTGTATCAGATACCTCAAAGTTTTTAGACAAAAGACGTCTAATGAGTCCTTTCCCTTAAGCTTTCCTTTTTCTTCTCTTACGTGAACATGAAGGATAAAACAACAACTTCTACATCACTGGAGAGGGTGCCCAGTGTCACTTACTCAAGCACTTTATTAATCTTATTTATTATCCCTACAACTGAAGATGCAGACAATTAAGTGGCCTTGGCCCATTCATAGTCTTCAGGAATGCTAATGAAGGAATTCCAAACCACAGACAATTAAACAGGATGACACTAAAACTCACTGCCCTGGGTTTTATAAACAAAACATTGCTCAGCTTTGGGTAACACAGGTTGTATCAGTGATTAGTCATAGGTCTTATGCATTGTATTCACTAAGTTTGGAGAGCTGGTAGAATCATTTCAATCCAGTGTTCCTGGGGAAGAAGTCTGTGTATGTCGAATTTGGATTATCTAAGTGGTTCCCAGGAGGTTTATACTCAGAGCTTGTGAGTACAGTTGTGCATGGTGTGCACTGCTCAAATTCAAGAGCTGAGGTGCATGTAGGCTACCTTGTGACTGATGCCATATTGAGTTGAAAAACCACAGCAACCCTGTATATTTAACTTCTGAGAAATCTGTGGTATAGAACCCCAAGGGGAAATTAAATGAGATAAACAAGGTCAGTTAAAATTATTTAGGGTGCTAAACTAACTATGCTGGGGGAAAATATCTGTGCACATCCTGAGAGACTAGAAGACCGAAGCTCAAGCCTGAACTATTGTACAGCCTGTCATATCTTCTCTCAACTTGAAAGGTGCAGCAGCCTTAGAACTTTCCGTGTGCCTTTTGTCTAAAACTACCGGAAAATGACAAATGATATTTGGAGTTCACTACTTCATTTCAACTTGGAAATTTTTCCATCTCATTTCCCCATAAGAATAACTCCATTTAGGTTGCACTGAAAGTAAGAGAAATGTTATTTATTCATTATCAACCAATTTGTAAATTTGAAGGCATTTATAGATCCTATTATAATGAGATGGTCATTTGCATTCTTCACCTTCATTCTGTACATGCTGCTACCACATTTCCAATGCTTGGTTGGAATGAATTTTTGTGGACACTAGATAGCAATGCCTATTCCTCTCTTAACTTTTGTTTGTTCCCACACTGAATATTTGAATCCAATGTTTGCTGTTGCTACCATGATGGTCTGCACTGTTTTTTCCGCTTCACTCTGCTCAAGTGGGAAAAAAAATGCCTTTAGCTTACACTACACTTTGAACCAAACTCCTAGTGGGGTTTTCTGGTCTTCTCAAGGTTGTTGTAAGAATTTGAACTCCTTCCTTCCACAAAAGCAATGAATACACTAGCAAATCCTGTCAACATTAACTTTCTGGGTCTCTGAATTATACTTTAAAAATTAACACAACAAGAGGAATGCTTGCTGAAGAAAGAATAGCTAAGCTTTAGAAGAACTTCGCTGTTTAACTTGCACTGTTGCTATCCATGACTCTTTAGTTTAGATTTACTAATGGCAACTTTTGGTGTAATTCACTGATATCAGAAGTAAAACAGATCTCAAGGGACCCATACAGAGCCAGTTTCAAAAATCAAAAAGAATTCTGAAAGTAGCAAAGGAGAAATAGCATGCTGTGCACAAGAAATCCCCAGTTAAATTAGTAGTCAATTTCTCACCAGAAAATATGGAAGCCAAAAAAATGAGATGACATCAACCAAGAATTATATATCCACCAATATTATTCCTCAGAAATGAAAGTTAAATTAGGATATCACTAGGTAAAAAAAACTGAAGGAGTTAACTGCTAGTAGTGCTTTCCTTTAGAAATAATAAAGTGTTCTCCTCAGACTGAAGTCTAAGTCTAAGAGACAGTGACCTAAACCATATAGAAACATAAAAGACAAAAGTAAAGATAAATACATCGATAAATATAAAGGCATCATATTTTTGTATTTTGGACTTGTGACACTTATTTCTGTTTCTAAATAATTCAAAAGAAACATGAGTCAAATAATTATGATCTGTATTAAGGAGTACATACAGTATAGAAATATAATTTGTTATGATAGCAGCATAGGGTGGGAACAGAGCTATACAGGCATAAAGTTTTTTCATACTTTTAAAAATAAAGTTGATATAAATTCAAGTTAGATTATTGTAAATTAATATGACATTGTATTCCAAACAGTAATCACAAAAATAGTCAAAATATGCAAAAAAAATTGATGGAAAGGGAATTATTATTGTATGCTAAAGTCAATTAAGTACAAATGAAGAAGCAATAGAAGAATTAAACAATAAATAAAACAAACAGCAAAATGCCCAAAATATGTTCTTCCTCAGCAGTAATTATATTAAATGTAAATAGATTAAGATCTATAGTTGAAAGAAAAAAGATTGAAAAAATGGTTAAAAACATGATCTACACATGCACCTTTTACCTGTTAGGCAAGTGTTAAAACTTTATCCAGAGAGACAGATGAAGAGTTCAAGTCTCAAGTAATGGGGAAATCAGAGAAAAAGGGGGAAAATGGCCAGAGCACAAAGAATATTCTTTTGTAAATTTAGAGACCTGGTCACTCAAGCTCTATTCAATCAAGATGTCGTGAATCAAAGTTCTGTGAGTCACAAGAATTTCATTTTAATTCTACAATGCTGGACCGAGATTAGAACTCAACAGACAAATTAAATGCTGAGTTAGACAGGATCAAACTGTTGGGATACAGAAATAATCTCCTCTCTTTCTGAGATGTTTTTCTATCAAACAAATATTCATAATGATCTTTACATATTTTTATTCATGACCCACAGTTTTCACCCACCTGCGATTCTGGCAATGTCTCTATCATTCTTAATGATGCAGCTGAAGTGAAACATTTACTTTGTAGAAATCTGTAGTTGACCTCTCCTCCCTGCTCTGCTTCCTAAGTGTGTCTATGAGGCAGTGGTGTTGCTACAGGGGATTTAATGAAAACACCTGATGAAGTAAAATTTAGAATTACTCCTGCTCAGTCCTCTTCTCTGATTATTTCCTGTCCAGGCATCCTGCTTCATCTGTTGCGGCTGTTGTTATCAATACTAATCCAGCTTCTGTAATCCTTCCTGGGTCCTGTCTCGTATACAGAGTTCATAAACCAACTATCCTGTTCTCATGTCTATTTGGGGGAGAACAGAAATACAAATAACCCAAAGGTCATTTGCCTTCAGGTTGGGAATGCAACATTACTTTGTTAAAGCAGAGTTACCATTTAATTTTATTTTACTCAGGAGCATGTAACCATTATTATTGTCTGAAAAACCTAAACTGGAAAGTGGGGCAGTAAAACGTGTTGATCTTCACTCTGGTAGGAGGCAGAATGCATTAATCTTATACTAACAATTTCTCATTGTTAAACCACTCTCCTCTGTAAATAGAAGGTAATAGACTTCCCGTTCTGAAACATCACACATAGGGCATGACTGAGGAATAGGACCACATGTGCTTCCCAACTGCCAAAGAGACAATCACATACATATTATCCTGTGACCTCCAAGTCGCTTTGTCCTAAACTGAATGCAGCAATTTCCCTTAGAAGCTACTGACAGCCTTAATTACCTGAAACTTATCTAAACATCAGGTCACATCCAATCTTTTCCCTCTTCAGTAATCAACTTTGAGGAGGCTTCCCTTTGCCCAGCTGAACCTGAGTTCAGAGTCAACAAATGTCAAGCAATGAAACATAAATGAATCAACAATATAAATGTATTAGAATATTTATCTGTGGAAATTTGGGCAGATTCCCAAAAGAGAAAATGTAAATGAGAGTACTTTACATGTAAATGATACAAAGTGATTTGTAATCTTGGGAATGTGATGATGCATCTATATAGCCAAGAAATAAAAATCAAAAAGTGAGAATTAGATGTTAACTTTTTATCACCCTATGACATAATCTTCATGAACTTCTCCATTTTATTTAGTTTCTTATCTTTGGTAGTTGGAGCAGTGTTTGACATTTAAAACCTGTGTTTGACTGGTTGAATAAATGAACGAACCACTGTCTGGTGAGAGTACACCAGTATTGTTGGCCCAGGTATAATACAGCTATAAAAGATGACAATCTCTCCTACAGCAGAAACTGAGAACCTGGTGGTGGGTTCAACTGTGAATTGGAGGGAGTATATATCACTATGAGGAAACAACTGCTTCCTGGCTCAAGATAAATAAATAACTTATTTTCTAAACTGAGATATACTGTTACCGGATTTTCTGAATTTTCAGTAAAGTTAGAAAATTGTTATTATGAGATAGAGACAAAGTATAAAAAATGCACATTTTGGTTCCAAACTGAAGAATGTTATGCCCATAACAAATCTTAAAATGATTCAAATATTTTAGAGTACCTAGAGGTAATCCAAACTAAAGAACATACTCTGCCATAGAATTACTCTAGTAATTCTACCTGAGCATAGAGACCCAACATTGGTCCAATCCTCTAAAACTCGCACTACTTGATTAAAGCCTAAATTAACTTCTAAGATGTGAAAGGCTTGTATTTAGATATTTCTCTAGAAAATCCTTAAATTAGGTAAAATTCTCTTTCCTCTTCCTCACTTATGTTTCCATAAGGTCAAGTGTTCTTACATTCAGGTTCATCAGCATACTCAAAGTAAGACAAATTTTCAAAGATTGACTCATAAAAGTCAAGCCCTTCAGAGATGGATGTTAAAGTTAAAATGAAAGTTAATTCTTTTATAATGAGGGAAACACAGTCAAATACACACACACACACACACACACACACACACACAAGCATAGATAGAATATGTTTCTTTCTACCCTGTAATTCACTATCACAGTTCAGAAGAAACTTTAAAAACAGTCAGTAGGTGATCATAGTGTGCATGTTACCCTGGGCCCCCAGAAAGATGCAGATGGCACATGCAAAGTACACAAAGAGTTCAGACTCCTAGGCATGGTTGCACAGAGTTATAACCTAAACACTCTGGGAAGTTGAAGCAGTAAGAATACAAATTCAATCTCAGACCAAGCAACTTAGTGACTTAGAAACATCTTGTCTCAAACTAAAAAAGTTAAAAGGATCTGGAGATGGAAATCAGCGTGAAGGTCCTATGTTCAATTCATAGTGGGAAAAAATTTCAGTTGAAGGTCTGTTTAGACAGGTACTACTATGAATTGAACCCTAAATGAAACCCAAGGGGTGAAAAGCTAACAGCTCAGATACCACCCAGTGATGGGATGCTGTGGAATCTGTAGAAGAGAGGCCTAGAAGAGGTCGAGTCACTGGGAGAAGATAGAATCGTGTTTCTCTCTCTGTGTGTGTCTCTCTCTTTGTCTCTGTCTCTGTCTCTGTCTCTGTCTCTGTCTCTCTCTCTCTCTCTCTCTCTCTTCTTCCTTTCTCCCTCCCTTCCTCTCCTGGTCACCATGAGGTGAGCAGCTCGTCTGTCATACTCTCAAGCCATGATATATTGTGCTGCCATAGTCCCAAAGTAATAGGACCAGGAGACCATTGACTGAAATCTTTGAAGATAATTATTCCCCCAGCAATAAAATGTAGCACATGTTTTGTGAAGCTTTAGGAATGTCGATAGAATGGAAAAGAACTCACATTGTCTCAATACAATGGAAAGTATTTCCAATACTTGATGTGAAAGACCAAGGGGTCATAGCTGTGATCAGGGTGTGGGGAAAGTCTAGGAAGCTAGGCTGCCTTCCCCAACCTGTGGCTTTAGGTAGGGGAGAAACATTCTGACTTCTTGTTTTGCCCTGCAGGCTTCTGTTGGTGAACTCCCATCCCTAGGTCTGACATACAGTCTTAGGAGCACAGAGCAAGGCAGAAAAGGCAGAGACTGGATCTGGAGGGGCAGATAGGGAAGCACATCAGAGCCATGAAAGTTCAAAGTGTTATCATCAGTGCCAAGAACGATGCCTTCCTCAGGAAGATCCTTCAGAGTCCTTTGATGGTGGTTACAAAAGTTCATGTTCTTGAACCCATCACTTTAAAAATTCTTCAGGTCAACTCATTTCTGCTGAAACCTTTCTTCAGGCAAGTCTAACATAATTGATTCTTTTCTGGTTTCTAAATTCATTATATTTCTGGGATAACATTAAAGTTGTGCTCTCAACACCTAAATCACGCTTTCATATTCTCAAGGCTTCTCAGTCCCATAGCACAGCCTCTCAGGTGATTTTCTGCTGCTAGCTATCAGAAACATTTGAGATTATCTCATCTAACACTCAGATATCTACATTTCAATGTTCTTGCATAGAGGAAGAGCTTACTATAGTTTCTCAAATGTTTTTCATGTTATTTTGCTATGCTTAAAAACCTTTCTCCCCATTTAAAATATGGCATAGTATGGTTTAGTCAACAATAGTGTAAATGAAAAGAGTAGGTGAACCTGTGTTTGTGGGAGAGTACTAGAAATACTAACAGTCCCATTACTGTGTTAAAATTGACAAACTGGCTGGGCGTGGTGGCGCACGCCTTTAGTCCCAGCACTCCGGAGGCTGAGGTAGGCGGAGTGTTGTGAGTTCGAGGCCGGCTTGGGCTACAATGGGAGCGCAAGGCTGGCCTGAGCTACACAGCGCGACCCTGCCTCAAAAAACCAGGGCCAGGAGTTTGGCTCAGTGGCTTAAGCGCCTGTCTGACAGGTGCGAGGTTGTGAGTTCGATCCCTGGTGCCACAAAAAAAAAAAAAAAAAAAAAAAAAAAAAAAAAAAAAAAAAAAAAAAAAAAAAAAAAAAAAAAAATTGATAAACTGATAAGGCTACACGTTACATAAAACAGTACAAACCAAAGATAGAACTGGGATTAATTGCAAAAGAAAGTTGAATTTGGGGTGAGAAAACATATTGGCTGAGAAGAAAAAGAAAATTTAGTATGCAAAAGAGACATACAAATTGTTCGCAAATTTTAGGTGGCACAAAACCTACTTGAAAGAGGGTACAGTAACAATTTGGCAATGCCAGACTTAGTAATTTAGATTTGATATTATAAGAATGAAGAAGTCCCCAGAAAAGGGCAGTTTCAGGAAGCCTTTTTAAAGTGTTGCCGTTCATTTCCACGTACAATGGCTAAAGCTTACCAAGTGAAGGGAGTGTGGAGAGGGTTGGGTGCGGACTGCTGTCATATTTGGTGTCCAGATAATGTTAAAAATTAGATCAGAGAAAATAAATGCATGGTTTCAAGAAAAATTTAAAAGATTACAACTTGCAAATAATGTGAAATTAAGAAGAAATGGCAAATTACAGTGGGAAATTTTAGTGTTTAACATGTTCACCGTTAGTTTGGCATTTAATCTAAATGAACTTTCCAGTAGACAGTTGAAGCTTCATACCTGCAAAAGGATATGCTATCAAGCAAAAAGTAGACAAAAGAAAGTTAGTAAAATATTTCTTCTGAGTAGATGAATTTCCTAAAAAAAAAAAAAAGAGAAGGAATTCCCTAAGTGTGCTTAATAGTTACTAACACTCAAAGCGAAGGATATTTAGAGAATAGCAGTTGGAGAATTATGTAAGGAGAATGATATAACATGGAAGTCAGGAGTGGAATATAATGTCAAGCTCCCAGAAGAAAAAATCATTGATTTCCAGACAAGATAAATGTAATATAAACTTGCATTTTTGAAGACTTTGTTCTACTTTCTGTACTACATATAACAATAGGATTTACTAAATGTGTTCTAAACATGTAGAAGAATAAGTTGGATGATAAATCTATCAATCCCATATTCAATATGGATTTTCCATTGCAAAACCTATATAAGCAATTATATTCTCATGGATCCTGATAAAACAAATATACTTGCTTTTTTCTAGATATACTTTTTAAAGAATGATGTAATTTGAGGGCTTTTAATGTAATTAATGATCATAATTATGAGAGCTATAAAGCTGGATGATTTTTTCTGCTGTGGTGTTTATATTGAATACCTCATATATTTTTGTTTTTACTAAAGAAACTCAGGTTACCATTTAAGTATGTACAAAACTGAGACCTGAGTGTTGCTGCGTGTACACCTGTGTGTGTTACATCATAAAATGAAATATGTTAAGGTTTCTCTTATTGGAAAAAGGTCTTGAACATAAGCAATTGAGGTACTTTTACTAATCTTTATTGAAAGGATGTTTCCTATTAATTTGTTTGGTGTGTATGATTTTGTGTGTACATTTTAAGGGGGAGGAGTTTCCTTGTAAGGTTTCCCAGAACTGTGCTGCCATAAATAGTAGTGCAGATGTAAAGGGGGTAAAACTTCACTTTGAGAACATCAAAGACCGTATCAGGAAGCTAAGTAATGTCAGATTATTATTTGGTATACTAAATAAACACCCACTGTAAAACACATTGCATTGACTGGAGTTACTTCTTAAATGAAAGCAGTATGGGAAAGTTATTGAGTATCATTATATTCAATAGGGAAAATAGTTCAAATGCAAGACAGAAATACAATTTGTTTCTAGTTGGGTTAAACTAAGGGTTGACATACGTACCCAAATATAAGTTACACAATTACAGGAGCAAACCCAGTCACATGCTTGTACATTTATTAACTGATAAATGTCAATCTTCCCCCTCACTTAAAAATGGTTTAGGGAATTTACAACCCTGGTTACTAAGAAGAGTTTTATTGCAATATTATTTTCACTTTATTTTTTACAATTTATAAGCATAGTTTCAATTCTTTATCTAAAGTGATATATTCTATTTGGCAGATACATTCTTCCTTACATAACAGTATTGATAGTATTTTCTTTAAATTTGGTAAAATTCAAAGCTAAAACCCAGTTAAAAAGAAACAAATTTACCATGTAGAAGACTCAGCAGATACATATTTTTTTCAGTTTTGAAGACTCTGTATTTAAATAAAATCTTTAAAATTATAGTTTATTTCTAACACCTTAGGTTCAGGTTTTGCTGCTATTTTCCATTTTTATTAGTGCAATCTATATGAAATTAGTCATTTTTATTTATAAAGATAAATTGATATCTGCTGCCAGTAATGTACACTGAGATGGCTATTTGTAAACAACTTGGCAAAATATCAAGGATCTTTACTAAAGCTAATTCTCCTTGACCCTGGAAATCTAATTCTCCTAGAATTATAAGGAAATAACCCTCAACTGTTAGTTTTAAGAAACTATTTCTCAATACATAAAATGCTTTATAGGCCAACATTTATTATAGCTCTACCATTTTGAGAAACTTCAGAGGCAGCATAAATTATCAACAGGAGAATGATTAGGATAATAGGTTTGCATATATGATTATTACTATGAGCGGAATACTATGCAGTAGATTGAATATATTATTTCCTAATATCAAATAATAAGAACAATTTAGATAGCACCAGATTGAATAGCACCATTTACATTTCCTGAAGGATTCAACAAGTTACTGAATGAATGGACTGTTGTCATATCTGGTACATACTATTGTTCCTATGCCTTTCTGTTATGAGTAGAGTTAGGATAAATAAGCACTGATTTGGTTCAGGACAGTTGGGGACAACATGCAAAATAAGATTTACATAAAAAGAAGAAAAACTGTGAAGTACATTACATTCCTCAGGCTCTAATACAATTTTGGAACTTATTTTCATTGTCATTGAATTTTCAAAACATGAAGTTTTATATACATTTCATAATTAATAAAGAGAAAGACCATCAATGACAGTAATGTTTAAAGAAAAATATTTTTACATTTTCCAAGAGATTTTCAAAATATCTTTCGCACATATTTGTCTATAAAATAGACAACGAGTTAAGTGACTAATTTTTGACATAAAATTGGTGACAAACTGAAATGCTACTTCAAATGAAGACAGTTGAATTTCACCACTGTATTCTGAGCTCTCAGAATGGGAGGGTAGAGTTAGCTGGTGTAAGAGACGTGGAGAAAGAAATTACGAACAGAGTGAAAAGACAACCTACAGAGTGAGAAAAAATTTTAGCCAGTTGTCCCTCAGACAAGAGACTAATACTGAGAACATATAAAGAACTGAAAATACCATATTGTCCATACTGTCTCCCTAGTGTAGAAACTGAAAGAGTAAATAAAATCCAAAATATTCAATAAATATTGTGAAAGGGTAAAAAACTGCTCAAAGGGGAAAAATAACTCAGATAGGGAAAAGGATAAAAGAAGGAAGGGAAAAGAAAAAAGATACAAATATATATATATGTATATATATGATAGCTAAGATGATTGTATTACTAATTGTATTAGTTCTTGGAACAGAACAGTTAATACTCATACAATTAGATCAGTTGTGTATGTCTATATCTGCTAATCTGAATAACCCTTTCGAAGATAACTATGCAAAATAACAACCATTGTAAAGTTCCTATCATCTTGTTTTGAAAGCCTATCATCTTGTTTTGAAAGCCTAGATTGTTATTTTTTTGGATTTTTTGTTGTTGTTTGTTTGTCTCTTCTGCTTCTTGTTTTGTTTTGTTTTGCTTTTTCCTCTTTAAAATAAAAGGAAAACAAAACAAAAACAAGAATTGAAAAAATAGGGACACCCTCCCCCAGATTTAAAGACCCAACCAAAAATGGGCATCTGAGATGAATACACACTTCTCAGATGAAGAAATACAAATGGGAAATAAATATATAAAAAAAGTTCAACATCACTGTCATGCAAGAGATGCAAATTAAAACAATGCTGAGATTCCATCTCACTCCAGAAAGAAAGTCGATTATCAAGAAGTTAACCAACAACAAATGCTGGAGGGGCTGTGGGGGAAAAAGGAACCCTTCTCCACCATTGGTGGGAGTGTAGACTGGTGCAGCCACTGTGGAAATCAGTGTGGAGATTCCTCAGAAAACTAGGATTAGGGGTCCCATTTGACCTAGTTATTCTCCTTCTGAGTATCTTTCTGGAAGAATTAAAAGCACAATATGTGCATTCATGTTTATAGCAGCACAGTTTGTCATAGTGTAACAGAAAATAGCACACTACCACCCCCAGCCAGCATACTTCACTTTCTCAGTTGCCCAGGTAATAGTTCCTATTCCAATTCTAGTTGCTTCTGTCTCCTAGAAACAGCTGGTTACTGGTGATATATATTGTAAGAACCTATCCCCAGTGGACAAGCCATTCTACCTCTGTACTTCCTGCTTGGTGATCCCAATATAAGCCCTAGACCACCAGAGATCAGTGCCTGATATTTTGGGAATGATCCTGATCAGTGCCAATCAATATAAATAAATTTGCCTCCAAATCCTAGGTGTCATTTTGGTGTTTCTGCTTCCTGTTGCAATGGCTAAATCTTGGAAACATTCCAAATGCCCATCAACAGAGAATGGATAAAAAAGATGTGTTTTTTATAGAGTGGAGTGCTACTAAGCCTTAAAGAAGGATAAACTTGAGACATTTATGGCGAAATGGATGCACCTAGAGACCATACTCGTAAGTGAAATAAATCAGACACACATATGTAGATATTGTATTATCTCTTTGGTGTGAGAAAACAAAAGTGTAAATAAGGACCAAAATGTATAATAGCCATTTTGAAAGAGGAAGGAATGGTTTAAAAGAAAGGGGAACTAGGGACAGGGAGAGGGAAAGAAAGGGAGGGAAAAGAAAAAAGAACAATAGAAGGATAAAATGAAAACAAAGCTTTGTAAATGAGGAAAGGAAGTGGGATTGAGGGGAGGGGATTGGCCAAAAAAAGGAAATCAGAGCCGGGCGTGGTGGTGCACGCCTTTAATACGAAAACTCAGGAGGCTGAGGTAGCAGGAGCATTGTGAGTTTGAGGCCAGCTTGGGCTAAAACGTGAGCACGCCTGAGCTATATAGTGCGACCCTGCCTTGAAATACTAGGGCTGGGAGTTCGGCTCAGTAGCTTAAGCGCCTGCTTGGCTTAAGCACTTGCCTGTCAGGCACGAGGTTTTGAGTTCAATCCCTGGTGCCACAAAGAAGAAAAAAAAAAAAAAAAAAAAAAAAAAAACGGAAATCAAGATATATCATGTGCAGGTACAAATTCCCTATGATGAATATGATCATTATGTATATCAAAAGTCTACCAATAAATTTAATTAAAAAAAGATGTGGTGTCCCCTTACACACAGTTCTCCAACAATGACTTTTGAACTCTTTGTGATATTTTTCCTTGTCTATGTCTGTTAGAAGTCCTGATACTTGTTGGATGACACTTGTATCAGCCTGTTGTGAATAACACCTTGTCCAAATGATTCTCACTTTTCTGTGAGAAACATGAACACATTTTGAAAACTGTCAAGTAGTTTGTCTAGGGATTCAAACAATGCCTGAATATTCTAGAACCCATCAACATTACATCTAAGTGGAAATTGAAATGATACAATTTATATCAATAACTTTTAGCATCAATATTCTAATTCCAAGGCAGTCTCAAAATAATCATGTATATTTCTTTTAATTTGGAATTATCATTAGAGTGAGTATAGCACTTCAAACAAATCAGAATGCTTATGAGAGCTAGAGTAAAAACTATTAATAATTATTCAAGAATGAAAAACATAAACTGAAAATGTTCCAGGCAAATAAAGACATGTGATCATCTCAATTATAATGCTTACTATGAAAGTCTTTTCAGGAATTGCTAATATGGTTATTTAAAAAATTTGGTCATATTGATTAATCTACAATGAAAATGAAACATTGAATGACCAGCATTTTCTAAGAACCATTATGACTTACTTACTATAGTTTATTGTTATTGTACTGATTATAAGGAATGCTTTATGCAAAAGCTCACCCATAAGGAAACAAAATTGCTCAAATCATGAGAATACAAGCTCAAAGAAATAATAATGTTCTTAGAATTCATCTTGTGTAATGTTTTTAATTTATGGATAAGGAAACTAATATAGAGAAAGACAAAGTACATTGGCCACTATTGTACATTTAATTACAGAGCCCAAAATATAACACAGGTGCCCTAATTCTCAGGTAAAACCCAACAAATTGGACCCACTTATTCCATTATTTAATATCTCTTTTTTCCTTTGAAAATGACTTTTAGGACAACTGCTGGTTGTAGCAGATCAACATTGGCACTGTAAACCACTAGAAAAGTCATGCATAATAAAAGCTGTGAAAAGCATCTGAGTGCTCCTGAAGTAACTTAGGACCAGGGGGAGAAAGTGCTTGAAGATGGGCAGTGTGAAAAATGAGTATACATTCTGTGGTTATTTATTTCCCTTTAGAGACATTTGTTGATTCTAGGTACAGAGTAAATGGCTGAGAATCTTAAGTTTGGTCCAGATAGAGAAACACAGATGGGGCAATTTTGCCTTTCTCGGAAAAGACTTCTTTCTCTAGAAAGAAGTCTTCCGAGAAAGGCAAAATTGGGTACTGGATGGGTTAATACTGTAGTAAAAAGGAAGGATAAGAAGCCAGGGATAAGGAACACAGCCAGTCTTCTCCTAAAGGTATTTGCTAAATTCTGCAGTTGCAAGAAAAAAGAGCATGTGAAACTAAGCAGAATACCTTTAGTATTCAGAGATTTGTTTTGCAGTCTTACTGAGGAGAGACCATTTAGGCTGGGAGCCCACAAAAAGGGATTCTAGGGAAGATAACAATTTCTCAAATGAAAATGATTGGAATCTACACTTTTAAGAAAAAAAGGGTAAACCACATGTGATACAGATTCCCATGATCCAAGTACTATGAGAGACTGAGGCAAGAGGACCACCAGTTCAAGCTTGCCTGGGTAATTTAGTGACTCAGTGAGACCCTGACTCAAAAAAAAAATTAGAAAGGGCTGGGAATGTAGCTTAGTGCAAAGATCCTGGTTTCAATTTCCAGTATTAGAAAACAAGTAAACCCCACCTGGGGATATTAGAGGAGGCCTGAGGTTTACTAAACTTGCAATCTTGTTAACCTGGTAAGTACTCAGTTTAATACTTGATTGGTTTAAAATGATAAGCTATACTCTATTTTCTTAGTAAAGAATGACCCTCTCTGAAAGAAACTATAAACTGAAGTCCTTATTTTTTTATATATATATTCAATGTCTAACATTTACTCAAAAATAATTAGTCATGCTAAGGAAGAGGATGCCACCCCTCCACACACACACACGAAGTTAAAGAAAAATGAAGCCACCAGGTGATCCAGATACTTGAATTATCAGAGTTTAAAATAACATGGTCAAAAAATAGAAAAAGAGATAAAATAGAAGAAAAATGTGGATCATCAGGAAAACTATAAAATAGAATTAAATTGGAATTTTGGAAATGAAAAATAATGTTGAAATTAAGTATTTAATAGATGAATCTTATAGCATGTCAAACACAGCAGAAATCAGGTTTAGTGACTTCACAGAGAACTAAGTAAAAAACGAGCATATAAATGTGCACAAAATACAAAAATTTTTAAAAATTCGAGGCATGAAAGACATGAAACGCACAGAAAAGATACCTAATATATTACAAATTTAAGCTCTAGAATGATAAGTGAGAATGGCGCATAAACAGTATCTGAGGATAAAATGGATGAGACTTTTAATGTTAAATTATTTTTAATATTTTAATAGTTATTAATATATATTAATAAAGTACACAGTGGAAGATTAATCATCCAGGAATGGTAAGCAATAAAATAAAATCCCTTCTTATTGGATCACAGCCTCTTTCCCAGATTCCCTTTCTTCTTGTGAAAAGGCCTCTATCAGACTACTTTGCCTGGGTGAAATCCAGTTTCATGGTCATCTAGCTATGGGCCCACAACTGTAAAGAAAAGATTCTGTGATGTTATTTTCAAGATCCATACAATCTCTACTTCTCTTCAGGTGCTTAAAATTTTTACTCTAAACATTGCTTTAGTGAATTAATGCACTGTTTTTGAAAGCCCTTGTGAAGGATGCAACAAGAGTAACATACTACTCTTTCCACATCCAAAAACATTAACTAGTTTGGGAGCTACATTCTTTCGTGCTTCTGGTATATGTGCTGCTTAAGTGAGCACTCTTTCATGCTTCTGGATTCACTCTCCCCCACTCTCCACTCCTTTGCGTCTTGGAATGTTCAGAGTAGAGCAACAGGTTCCCACAACAAAGGCCTTCCACAGTATAGTGCTAAATATAAGCAGCCTTATTTCCCCACACAACTAATGTTCTTTGAAATAAACTAGGTCTATGTCTTTGCATATTCCATTCTTTCTGTACAGTCTTGGCCATATCTACCCACCGATTACCATCATTTGAAATTTTTTTTCTTATCTTGTTGCCTAAATATAATTTTTCCATTTCATGTTCTCTTTTAAAAGAAATGTAGTCAGTCATAAAACCATACTGTCTGGGTTGGGGATATAGCTCATGGATACGATGCCTGCCTGCCAAGCACGAGGTCATGAGTTTGATTTGATTCTCGGTACCAAAAAACAAACAAACAAAAACAAACTATACATATATATATATAAAATGAAGTGTGTGTGTATATATATATATATATACTGTGAAGTATATATATATATATATATATATACTATGAAGTATATATATAAGGTATATATAAAGTATATATGTATATATATATATACACTTTCTGGAATTATATCACCTATAGTTTGAACTTTACAAATCAAGTGACTGTGGAAAGTTCTATGGTGATAGTCAAACTTCAAGGTACCCAGGATGAGTGCCCAATGTATCCTTGGAGTAGATAAAGGTCAGAAGCTTTCTGGAGGATGTCAAGTACCTACTGATCATTGCAGATGGAATACAGCTTGTTAAGCAAAGAAGGAAGTGATGCAGGGAGTGTCCAATGGGAAAAACTAGCAGAAGGTGAAAGTGTTTGGGACCTTGCTCCCCAGCACCCTCCCCACTTCAACACCTAATTGTTGGGTTCCTCACTACTTTTTATTTGTTCCATTAATCCTCCCCACACCTCTGGAAAAGATCCTTTTATAAAAGTTGCTCCACTTGAATGACTGAAAAAATCCTGGTTTGTATTGCAAATCAGACTTACACGATAAAATAGTTATAAACTAAAGATTTATAGAGAGAAAACCAATTATTATCTAGCAGGTGTTTCTTTACTTTTGAAAATAGTGATATCTTTTTTTCCTTTTTTTTTTTTCGGCACTGGGAATCAAACTCACAGCCTCACACCTGCCAGATAGGCACTTACACCACTGAGCCAAACTCCCAGCCCTGGTTTTTTGAGGCAGGGTTGCACTATGTAGCTCAGGCCAGCCTTGCGCTCGCGTTGTAGCCCAAGCAGGCCTCAAACTAACAACGCTCCTCCTACCTCAGCCTCCCGCGTGCTGGGATTAAAGATGTGCGCCACCACGCCCAGCTAGTAATATCTTTTTTAAGGACAAAAACCTTACCGGTCATCTTTGCCGACACTTATTAAATATAGGGACTGCACTGGAATTGGAGGAAAGGTACTCTAAATAACAGTAGATATGGGCAAGGATGCGAACAGTCAGATGGGAAAAGTAGGCAATAGCCATGCAAAATAGACTTTTGCCAATTTCATATATTTTTCCCTTCCAGTTTTGGCTGAGTTTGAGTTGTTGATTATAGAATAGATTACTGAAGAGAAAAAGTGGGAGAACCTATTAGCCTGAGGATGTTAGCTTCAGTCATCTTGGGCAGAGTGACGGTTTGCTGACCACCTAATACTATTAAAAGTGTACCATGTGGTTCACGAAGCAGAAGGTCCTATCTATCTGACCGAGCTGCTCACCCCACCTCCTTTACATTTTTGTTCTGTTGTAATTTCACAGATCCATATTACTTGTGCTATTAGTTATTTAGCATCAGGTAGGAACACAGTAGTTGTATAAATTTTGCAAAGTGGCCTAGTGTACCTTGTCATGGCTTTCCAGGTCATGGCATCTCTTTGTCTCTATTTACATTTATCTACATCCTCCACTTTATGTAACTTCCTGCACATGAGAAACTTATTTAGTAACTCAGACTATGATTAGCAAAGGTTCAGGATCCCACTTCCTGCCCCAGCTCTCAGAGAGGTTTCTTCAAACCGAAGAGCATCTGGCAAGACTAAAACCTCCTGTTGGAAGCAACGCAAACCGCCAGCTAACACTGGAGACAACCTATATCCCTGGAAATGTCAGACAAGGCATAAACACCTACTTAAGGTCTCTCCAATACAGACCTAAAGCTCTAACCACAAATCGTGCTCCCAGTCACCGTTGCAGCTATCTCTGGATTCAGAAGGTAGCCGTGGAAGCAAAATCTGTCCAAAAGTGGCTAAATGAAAATTGCTCATGTGTCTTCCCTCATCCTTGCTCAGCTACATTCCTGGAGCGGACAGGCATCTTTGTTTCAAATTCTCTAGTGGTTCTATGTGTGTGTATTCCTTTCTCTATGATCAGCATGAATTTGATAAAATCTGAAAACCCTACATAATGTATGCCAAGCACATTCCGATTCATTTGCATATAAATTATCACAGATGACTCTTTATGAAGATTTCTAAAATGCCTCTTAATAAGCATTTTCAAGCCTCTTTTATTTTTCTGTAAACATTCCCTTTATTCTCAAGTTTGCAAAGGTTTGAATTTGGTTTGAAATGGCAAGCCCAGGAATTTTGAGCAGATCCTGACAGGCCCAAGCTCTCCCAGTCTTACTTTTCATCTGTCAGCGATTGACTCAGAATCCCCTGGCCAGACGGATGAAGAGTCCCAGCTGTCAACTCACGTCTCCCACTGGTACTTTATACTCATTGGCTTTAAAAACAAAAGTGTTTTCATGTTTTAAACGCTCATTTACAAACCATTTCTCATCTCTTGAGTCTTGCAATGTTCCCTCTGAGGCCTCCATGCTCCCAGGGGAATTTTCTCTAGTTTAGGAATAAATAGGAAAGAGGGGGGTGGGAAAAACAACTCTCTTCTGATAAGCTGTCCCAGCTGACAAGCCCTTCCCCTCGGACCCATGTACTTAGATCAATGAACATTTCACTGGCTTAACCAGTTACCTTCATGGAAAAAGAAGGCTGCTATGCAGCCACACATACAAAGAGACACGCAACATTAAAAATGCTTCCCACAGATTTCAAATAAGGAAAAAAAAAGAGGTCCAGGGGTGTTATCTTACCTCTTGCAATCCCACAGACATACCTTCTTCTCTCCCACGTTATTTTTTAAGCCAGTCATTCTTTGTGTTACTGTCTCCTTATGTGGGAAAAGGTGACCACATTCCGCTAAGCAGAGTCATCATTGATCCAGTATATTTTTCCCTATGCATATATTCTCTATATGTGAACACAGGTCAACAAATATGTAATTGGGAACTTTTCACTTTAGTGCCATATTTTAGTGCACTGTTTGATTATTCATGTGAATTGAAATATTCATGAAATCTGAGTCCATTTTTGTAGACCTAATGTTACACTGATCCAATTGGTATATTAATATGCTGTGATGCATACTGTGTCCGAGCCTTCTGCATACAATGTGTGTGTGTGTGTGTATTAAATGAGTGCGGCATTAAAATGACCCAGTTTCTGATTATTGAGAGTACTTAAATACTAGCAAAAATATGTTCTTTTAATATCTTTGAGCACGCTAAAACAAAATAATCTTATCTGTAAAATAATGATGATGATGATGTATTTAACAATTTATGGTCCACAAAGTTTGTGCATAGACAGCCTATTTTCACATATAACCCCATTTTTCATACTGAAACATTGGTTCAGTTTATTTATAACCTATTAGTCCCTATGTTAAAGGTATATGATCAACTTTCATTACCACTTCAGTGGTGTAGTTGTAGAATTAATTCTTTCCAAATTTCTCCTGACAGAATTATGGAATAAAGTTGGTAAAACTCATATAACTTGCTACACTTTTCTGGCATATGATGAAATGCATATCAAATGCCTCCTCTCTTCTTAACTCTCATATATTATTTAGAGTGCACTCCAAAACTTAATTGAAGAGGGCTCCAATTTAGAGCCCTCTGGATTGGAGACAGCTACTCCAACTCTTGCCACTTCTGAGCCAGGAGTTGGGAGTAAGGAGAGAGAGTAGTATGTACAATAGTATTTAGGGTCAAAACCCTAAAAGGTCACTTCTTGTCCAACATATCGTAAGAGGTTAAGACACTGAGTCACCCCCCACCAGCAGGGCAACTAGGAAGTAATAACTGTCTCATTTGCCACTTCCCTTGCTGAGATCAGGGGTGAATGAATGTGGAGATTCTGTAATTAAAATGAAAAAGAAAATGACAGTGGGAGAAAATTGGAGTGTTTGTTATCCTGGGAGTGTGAGTCCATATGAGGTAGTCAGTATGAGCAGAGGGGGCATCTGGAAAACTAATCATCTTAGTGATAAAAGCTCAATCCTATAGCCTGCTAGTTGAAAGGGGTAGTGTGGTCAACATGGAGCTGGCCCTGAGGTATCTTTTCTGTCTCAACCTCTTTGCACATGTGTCTGACTGAGTCTTCAGGAGATAATAAGCAAAAAAATTTCAGCAACAACAAAATATATATATTTTTTAACCCAAAGGCTATATAGCATGACTGGGAAAGAGCAAAACAGAGGGTGCAACTTCCCAATATTTCCAAAATAGGCATTGTTGTGGAGGCAGTTCCAGGAGTAACACCTGCCTGAGTGGGGCCAGGACAGTGTGAATGGCATCGGGACCAGTGTTGGATTGGAGCCAGCATTAGCAGTTGCAAAAGCACAGAGGCAGATGGGAGGACCAATTTCAGCAGAGATGAGTAGCAAGAGAGAACTCAACAGAAGGCACCATCCAAAGTGGCAAGGCTTTGTAAGTCCAGCCCCAATTCCTACAACCACCCTGTGGGAGGGTGGTTGCTTGAAGGAGTCCTCAGAAGAGAGAGTTGACCAAATCTCTGAATGAGAGTGCAAGGTTGATACTATGGCAATGCTAAAGTCCATTGATTTAAACTACAAAGGCAATAAAATGCACACCTTTTCTCTCTTCCTCCCAAAATCATCCTGTGGTATAGGTTTTCTTTCTTTTATGCACTTAACTTTATAAATTTAACAATAGATGGTGATTAAGTACAGAAAAGTTAAAGTAAAATAGCATTTATTCAAATGGTTATTACACTGTTTAATAGACAAAGTATAAAACAATCCAAAAGTCAAATCCTAAAAGGCATTTATTTACTAGTAGCTTTTCTCTAAATTACTCATTTAGAAATTAGGGCTCAAAATTTCTTCTAAGATTATTATAAAAGTCAAACAATATGAAAATGACTTCCCCTCTTCTTTTAAAATTCCTATTTTTTGCCTCTCAGTATGTAGTAACCCTGTCTTCAAGGTGACAAAGCATGCATCTTTATGTAAATATTTCGAACTGTCTGTAGTACAGACTTGCACACAACATTCAAACTAAATTTCATTCTACATGCTTTGAAAGTATAGTGTTCTACTAGATGAGTTTGGGTGGATGCGGAACGGTTCAGCGCATTTGATTTTTCACCGACTTAGTATTTCTGTCGACTGTTCAATTATTTTAAAACATGACTAAAGACTGTAAAAATGCTGGAGGACTTCATGGATCCAGAAGAATTCTCTGCTCAGCTAAATCTTCCAAGGTATATCTATGTGTATTTTCTAGGACTATTTCTTTTATCCTCCCAAATGTTTTGAGTGTTCCGGGATTTGCAGTAATTGAGGAAAGTGGTCATCACAAATAGCAACTTGAATTTAAAAGCCTTTCACCAAACAAATCTTTTCTGTACCTTCCATAGGACTGCTCCTCAAAATTTGAAGAGGAAGAAGTGAAGAAGAAAGAGTACTTTTTCTTTCCAGAGGGCAATGAGATACCTCTGAGGTATATTAGTTGACTTTTATATTTTTATCTCTGTCTTTTAAAGCCAAAGAAAATTTTTAAATCTTGACAGTACCTGGAATGGAGGGAGGGAGTAGGAGGAAGGTTGGCAAAAGTGGGATCGAATCTTGGAAGTAATTGGCTTTACTTATGATTTAACTCTGAGGAAAAATGCTGCAGGAGGCTCAAGTTTTATTGCCATTTTTTATTATTTTTACTTAGTATTGGCTTTGCCCTTAAAATGTCTAACCTCCTCCACTCGCCTAGATCTTCTCCAGCAAGCAATTGAACACTGCCGATCATGTGATCAGCCTCAGATAAAACCAAGTATTAGCGAAGATTTTCGCTTTCTTTTCTCCTCTGCCTCCCCCTAACACTATGAGGGTTCTCACATTATAATTTCAAGATTTCTTCTCTTTTCCCTTTTTCATGCTGGCAAAACCTGCTTTTCACTTGTATTAAAACTGTCAAAACTGCCCAAAGGGAAAAAGTATATGTTTTCCCCTCGGTACTGAAAAGAGTGAAGAAGCATATTTTGGCAGTTTCAGAGTAGGTGTGAAATTTTTCACACAGCTCTGCTAGGGAGGTACACAAGACTGGCCCTGTTGAAGCATCTGATATTTCATGGATGGCAATTTCTTTAAAAGGTATGGCCTAGGGCTAAATTAAAAGATGGGGATTTACACTAGAAATGATAGCATTCCGCTGAAACAATTGTCAATTATGAGAAAGATGCTGTTGCATATTTAGAAAACAAATGACGCCCCTTTAAAAAATTTCCCCACGGCAAGTTTTATTATAAAATAAAGATTTGGAGTTATACATCAAAAATATATTTTAGCCTACACAACCTATAACCTAACAATGCAAAATATATTAGACTGTGAGGTATTGATTTTACCTGAAAGCATATCAGTTAGTGAAATGCAGAAACCAATAAAGCATCACCATGGCTGGGGAAGAGATCTCTAGATGTAATTTATTTTTACATTTAAACCAATTACTGGTTTTGCTGCATTTAAAAAGGCAAGGCATATATTCATAGACTTTTTTAATTCAATCAAATCAATTACATTGATTTCATATTCCATATTAAACAACAGTCTTACATTAGATTTGACACATTTTGATGACTGTCAGATAGTACCAAAGCAGGCTAAATTCTCTGTATTATTTTTTCCTAAAGATTTGTCTGTGCAAACATGAAAATAAGTATCGATTTCATTTTGTACATAATTTATAGGCCAGTCTATTGCTGATTTTAACCCACAATTTGTTTAATAACAATGAAATGTATTAAATCAGAGGTTTGCTCCCCAGTCTCTGATTTTATCACAATTTTAGAATGTCTCAGGTTAATAATTGATCAGATTCAAGGAAAAGAAATTGTAACTTTTAATCAAATAAGATTTACACAGACAATCCTCAACTCCTAAACAAGAATGTCTCAATACAACAAATTTCATTTTAGTGCACCTGTTACACGTAAAAACTCGTAATGCATTAAAATAATTACTTGGTTTCACTTGGAAGGCTGAGGTAGTGGAGCATTGTGAGTTCAAAGCCATCTTGGGCTACAACATGCGCAAGGCCGGCCTGAACTACATAGTGTGACTCTGCCTCAAAAAAAAATAGGGCTAGGAGTTTGTCTCAGTGGCTTAAGCTCCTGCTTGGCAGGTGTGAGGTTGTGAGTTTGATCCCTGGTACTGACAAAAAAAAAGTTACTTGGTTTTTTTTTTCTAGTAGGTATGTGGGATTTCTTTTCATTCTTGCAAATTTATTGATACTGATTTTTTCAGATTTCATATGTGTCTGTAATTCTTAATTTTTATTGAAGAATCAGTTTTAGAGTTATGGAGGATCTTCTGTAATAGAGAAATTCTCCCTAATTTATTATAACATTTGCTCAAACTTTGGTGACTTTTTTTTTTAGAAGACAATTCTACTTTGTAAGCACTTAAATTTTTAAAGTGGGTTCCTATGGTAAAATGAAATTCCCTTTTCTTCACATTTTTTTAAGAGCATAATATATTTATTGAGAGAAAGAAAGCTTCTGTCCAAAAAAGAGACAGAAGGGGTCCCGAGTGGGTTGCCAAGGACCCTGCCTTCTTTAGAGATTTTCATAGAGCAAAACCACCAGGTGTACTGGGCGTGGTGGTGCATGCCTTTAATCCCAGCACTCGGGTGGCTGAGGCAGGAGGAGTGTTGTGAGTTGGAGTCCCGCGTTACAAAGTGAATTCAAGGCCAGCCTGAACTGCGTAGTGAGACCCTGAAAATAAAAATAGGGTTGGGAATTTAGCTCAGTGGCGTAAGCGCCTGCCTGGCAGGTTCAAGGTTGTGAGTTCGATCCCTGGTACCCACCTCAAAAAAAAAAAAAAAAAAGGAAAGAAAAATAAAAACAACAAGGTAAGGCAGGTCTAAGGTGGGGAAAAATGGGAACTCATAATGTGGGTGAGAGGTGTAACAGAATTATAGTCACCCAATAAGATTATGAGTAAAATTTTTCAGGTAAGATTGATTAAATTGGGATCAAATAGGGAAGAGAGTCACATAGCAAGTGGGAAAGGAAAGGGTCTTTGCCTGTAGTGGGTTGGATTAGTGGCTTTTTCTGGCTTCCTCAAGGTGATCCTTACCTATTTAGAATATCAGTTCCTGATGTTTATCCTTAGGGTGTAGCTGCATTTGTTTTGTCTTTTGTTTTGAGGTCTGGCTGGCAGCAGAGGTGTCTGTCTCCCTCAAGGTTACAAGGCATAAGGTCTTCTGCACTGGCTTCTCTGAGGGCCGAGCCCCGCTTGACTGCCTATAATATTTCTATCTAACTCAGTTGCCTCTAACATTCCCCCCTCTGCAGAAGTACCCTGAACAGCCGTGAGGGAGAAATGGGTGATGACCCATCTGGCCTCTTCAGCCTGAAGGGGGTTGTCGTTGTTGATCGGCACATTTTACACTTAAATTAATTCTGTTTCTGGAGCCATAGGGAATAAATCCACTCCAATGCACATATTTATGGAAGTGTGTTCCTACCTCCCCTTGACCTTCATTTATTTATAGTGAAAACCTTCAGTTTCTTTGCTCTGTTGGTCTCAAGTTCATAATCTCTTCTCTGGCATATTCAGTCATTCTCCCCTTACCCATGTTTCTTCCTTAATAATTTGTCTTCCTTGCCAAATGTTCTGTTATGTACTATTTCCGTAAAGAATTTAAAACATTGATTCTGATCAAGAAACTAGCTAAAACTGTGGCATGGAATTTTGACATTTGCGTGAATCGTAATTTAGATCCCGAGAACACCAAATTCTCAGACCTTGTAGGTATAGATCCTGTCTTTATTGTGCATCTCAGCATTCACCCCATGCAACCATCAAACAAAAAGCCTAAGAATCAGGCAGGGAATTTCTCAAATGCTCCAAATAGCTGCACATCACTACAGATTATGACTGGTTGGATTTAGGGAACATTTTTTTGGCTGGGAAAACATTCCAATGGGATAGATTAATCTATGTAAACCACATAGCTCAGCTGAAACTGCTGTTCGGCATTCTAAATTGCCAGCTCCGTCTCCTTTCTGCACAAAAATGCACATTTCTTCCTATAATAAAGATATTTTATAATAGCAATAAGGCAACTCCAGGGTGTGTGGTTATCACGAGATAATCATACCCTAGAGGGATTACAGACACTTGGCTGTGCCTCATAACACCCCATGTGTGTGTTTATCTCATGATAACCACACTCGCTTTTGTATCTTATTGCCTAATTATCCTCTTCTAATGCAAAATACTAATTTTTTGTCTGAAACAATATGTGCAAGGATGCATTGCTAAAAATCACAGGAGGACATTGACAATGCTGCTATTGCTCGATATTCATTTCTCTTAAGGAAACTGATATCCACGATGGAACTTCTCAGACTAATTTGTGGAAATGTGTCCATCTTTGAATTAAAAAAGGAATATATACAGGCCTCTGCTTTACCCACTAATGCACTAAGATATATTACTCAGACATTTTTCTGCTTTTGAAGATCGAAAATTTTAAAATGAGCAAGAATTTCCAGCATGGAAATACAGAAACATGGATTTCATTTGCTTCCAAAAAGTCAATGGCAGAGATTGACTTTAATTTACTGTTATGAAATTTAAAAAGAGTGTCTCTATACTACCTAGTCATTCTTCTACACATATTTCATCTGCCAATCTTTCAAGTTAGAAAATATATATTAAATTTTGAACATTATAGTACTATGGTCCATAGAAGTTCATCAATCCCGAATCACTTTACAAATTTTTATAAGGTGAATTATTGCTTATTATAATTATCTCAATTCCACATAATAATATTCATTGTTTTTATTGCATTGTTGTATAAAGAAGCCAATAGCAGTTACATGTATAGCTTTCCTATGAATATGATCTCAGGAATGAACTTTAAGTTTTATTTTCTTAGATTTTATTTGTAGATCTTTGAGCATAATGAAGACCCTGAAGAGATCATTAATGACACCGCTATCTTTCATTATTTCAATCAAATTTAAATTATTGCAACAGAAAAAAAATTCAGTTTTCCAGGATTTTTGTCAAAAATTAATACCATCTTCTTAAAGTTTTTAAATATGTATAAATATGTATATACACATTCACAATACATATATACATATATATAATTATCACATGTTATATATCCACATGTATATATAAATTACATTTGTGTGCATATATATATATGTATGTGTGTATGTATGTATAATCTTCACAAGCCATTTTGAGGGCTTAAATACTTCTGTAAGTTCTAAATTTTGAGACAAATTTTCCTGCAACATGCACTCACATACCACCTGTATTTTTCGTAAAAAATATTTCAGTGCTTATTTCCAGAGAGCATGACCATTACTTTCAGGGCCACTCCTTCTATTTTCTTAACCTTGCAAACTCACTTTCCTCTTCCTGGATTCTGACTTCATAAATATCAGTGGGTCAAAATTGCTTCAATCCAATAAGCCTGTTCTTTCTGAACTGTCTGGTTATGTGCTGCTAGACGAGCTGTAGCTCTGTCCCCAGAGTCCTGTTCCAAGGGTACATTCTTGAACTTCGATTTTAGGGATGGATTATCCATCTGCATTTACTAACAGAAATGGCACTAAATCTCAATCTATAAATGACAGGTAGGTATAGCATAATTATTAGTTACTTGAGGGTAGCAATAAATTGTTTTTAAGGACTAAAAGATAAAAAAAAACTAGACATTGCTGTTCCATTAACAGAAGAAAAAATGTAATATTTAGTTAATCCTCAATTACTCACTGGCAGGTAATTCATGGAAAATACTATTTTCATGTTTTTAGACACAGGTATATTTTCTTAGGACCGAAAGTTCTCTTAGAGTTCATCCATTCTAGTTGCTTCTTTATGTAGCTAAGAAAATTGGACAACATCTATTCTATTTACTTGTCTTTCACTAAGAGCAAGAAAGGAAGATCTTTTAAATCAATATTCAAATAACCTGTACCAAACATGATGTTAGCCTGAAATTAAATATACTTAGCTAAAGCAAATCTTTTGAATTAAAGATATGCATTATTCTATTTTAGCATGCAGTTGGAGAACAGGAAAGAATAATCTGAAGAGGAGAAATTATTGGAAAACATTTCAAAATTTTAAGAGTCTTCATGGCTGGGGATATATTTAGTGGTTAGGCAGGCACTAGCAAGCACACGGTCATGAGTTTGGTTCCCAGTACCAAAAGAGAAAAAAAAAAATTTAGGAGTCTTCTATTTCCTTCTGACTCTGTGAATACATTTCAAACACACAGTTGAAGATTATCAGAGTTCACTAGACAGTAAGCAGACATTATGTTAGGTTTCACTATTACAAAATTGGTAGACTTTGGATATATTACATTAAGTATTGCTGAAATCACATGTAAGAAATGGAAATATTCCTAGAACAAATAAATACAAACCTAAATAAAAAGGAATCATCAGCTGAAAATAGAGTAAGAGTGGCAGGATATAAAGAATAGGAAAAATACATATTACTTTGGAGCTTAATGTCAATATTAGTGCTGGGATAAGGAGACTATGCTGTCACTCCATGAACTTCTAATGGCAATTCAATTTAGTAAGAAGTTAACGACAAAAGACAAACTAAGAAATTACTCTGGAATCTAAACAATATATCTTAAATTAATATGGTATAAGGAATAAATAATGGAATAAGGAGAAAAACTACAACAGAATGGTGTTTAAGACTCTTAAAGATATAATTTACAGATTTTAGCAAATTGATGATTTAAAGGATATTTACTCTAAATTATTGTATTAGAGAAGAGTTTAAAAATTATAACTCAAGCATCTAATATAATAAATTGCAAAAAGACAGATATTGTAAATAAGACTAAACAATAGAAAGAAGAAATAAAAATAAACTTTAAAAGTGCATAAAACAGAATATAAAAATGTAGCTGTCTGAAAAGAACCCCAAGTAGAAATGATGTTTTTAAAAAACTGAAAAAAGAATATGCATAAGAAGTATTATAAGTGAACTAGAAAATATTTGTATGTGGGCTACATTGAAACACAACTGAGAAAATATTATGAATATCTTAATGAAAATAAATTTGAAGATGTCAAAAATAGACATATAACATTATAATATTATAAATGACTTGAGAAGAAACTGAAAGGGTAGATAGTATATATTTATTAAAGTCCTATATTTAAAATCAGGACCAGATGGTTTTACTAACAAGTGCTACCAATTTTTTTTAAAAAAATATACAATTTCAGTCTTACAAAGACTCTACTAGAAACCATAAAAATGAGGAACACAAGTCATACTACCAGACTAGTGTAACTCTGAACTCAAACCAAGAAAGAAGATGTAAAATGTAGGATACTCTCAAATCCATTTCAGACATGAATTTATATGCAAAATTTCTTAAAGTTGTATTATCAATATAAGGAAAAAAGAGGTACAAATGCCAAATTACACTTATTATAAGAATTCAAGAGTGATTTAATGCTATCCAACATATGCAGTACCTTTAATTCACCATATGGGCAAATTAAAGGAGAATACTCAAACTATTTGTGTGATAAAGAAAACAAACATTAAATAAAATTCAGTATCTGGTAATATAATTTTTATAAAAGAAACAAAATCTTATAGAAAACTAGGACTTGAAGGAAATGTTCTTTAACTGATTAATGTCTATGCAAACAACTTCAGCATATGCCATTCTACATGGTGAGATTTTAGAACCATGTCAGGAGAGGTTGTTTCTAACACTGTCCTAGAGTTCCTAACCCATAAGATAAAAATAGAAAAAATGCTACTTCCCATAAGATAAAAGTAAAAAAGTAGAAGATTTGGAAAGGGATAAATGTAAGTGTTCTTATTTGTTGATGAAATTTTTCTCAATGTAGGCAAACATAAAGGATATGAAAAAAAAATAATGTAATACTTATAATTTACAAAAATTACAATAGTAATATTGTAATTATTAAAGTAATAATAAAGTAGAAGAAAATACAATTTGTGCAAAAGTAGATCACTAGATACATAAGACTGTTATGCAAAAACTCATTATATTTGTGTACTACAGCAAAAATTAAATAGAAAAATAGTGATTATAATATACAGTAACAAAAGTAGATGACAGACATAAATTCACTGAAAATATGTAAGGCTTTTATGAAAAATATATACAGAAAAACAATAAAGAAAATTCAAAAATGAAAATATCACATTCATGGACTAAGAAAATCTCAAAATCAATGAATATTTCAATGCAGTTTTGCTCAAAACCTCAATGTGAATTTTTAAAGGAGTCTGACAAGAAGATTCTGAAAATGTAAAAGAAAGAACCAAGGTTTGAGAAAAGTCAAGCTATTTTTGAAAAACAATAATATAAGAAGCTTACTAGAGGAGATATCAGTATTGATCATAAAGTTGACTTAAAATGGTATAGAACTGGTGCAAAATAAGCAAACAGATAAACAGTACAGAAAAAAATAAACAAGTATGTACAGCTAAGGAAATAGCATAGAGTAAAGGTAGAGTTATAGATCATGGCAAAGTATCATGAGATAGATCAGTTTAGAATCTTTCATTATATAATACAGGTAAATAAATTTAAATAGATCAGAATTAAGTGTGCAAGTCAAAACTTTAACACTAGATTGCATTAAGGAGAATGTCGTTAGGAATTTGAATCAGTCTGTGTTTACTCAGCAAAACGCAAACACACACACTTAAGTAAGGATGAATAAATCTTGACAAATGCAAGTTTATGAAGTTAAATGTTTGTTTATTGTGATATTAAAAGGCAAAAGTAGGGAGACTATGTAATTGATAAGGATTAATAGCAGAATATAAAAAATTACTATTAAAACTTAATGAAGGTACGTAATAGGAAAAAAAGAAAATGTTCCTCAAATCTATAACTCTTACCTAATTATGATGCAAACAGACAAATTTTCATAGAGGGCTTCTATACAAAATATCTAGCCAATATTCCTCAAAGCCATCAGGGTTATAAAAAACAAGAAAATTTGACCAGCTATCTCACATAATAGGGTCCTAATAAGACATAGCAATCATATAAAAAACATTAGGTTAATACTAAGAAAATCTAAATGAACTATGGATTTGGGGGTGTTATTTAATATTAATGCACTACAATTCATTCAACTGTAGCAAATGTAGCAAAGCTAAGATGTCAAAATAGGGGAAACTGTACAGCATATAGCAATCTCTGTACCTTCTCAAATTTTCTGTAAATATAAAATTTATTTAAAAGTAAGTTCATGTTTGCAGATATGCATTTTAGAAAATAAGAACCACAAATGACTCAACATGAAAATATCCACAACCTTTTTTACAGTAATTCACCTATTTCAGTTAACAGTAGCATAAAATCCTACTTACTATATTGGAAAAAATTAAGTTTCCTAATGACAATGTGTGTTCATGAGGCGATGAAAAATGTTGAAAGTAAAAATTAATGCAATCACTTCAGAAAACAATTTGACTATTATATATCTGTTGAGCAGCAATTCCCATCCTAGGTACTAAATAAAAACAACAAAATCTTGTACATGTGTAAGTACACCAGGAAATATGAACACAATATGCATAGCAGCATAATTTTTATATGCAAAAATAATCTAGAAAAGTGTCCATGCACAGAGGAAAATACAAATGCAGTGAAGACTACTCAAACATAGAATATTATAGAAAATAACTGTAATTACTGCAACAATATAGATGAATTCCAGAAACATGGTATTCACTTGAAAAAGCATACCAAAAGTGGCTGTCTGCAGTGTGATAATATTTTCTAAAGGAAGTGATTGTAAATAGCATTTTATTAAGGGTTATTTATAAATATATACCACATGTTGTCATATCTGTATCAAATATATTGAATAGCAAAATAATTTAAATTGAAGGAAATTTCACATGTGAATGATTGGAAGAACAATGATAAAATTTACCAAAATAAGGAAATTCAGAGGAAAGATTAGATTTAAAAGGGACATGAAGTTTTGGGATATGTCGTGCTCTAAGATAATGGTGGATGTGTCCAATAGTGAATTGCGTGGCTGGGGAGAGAACATGGGTCCTACCTAGGGACCTGTGGCAGGGCTGAATAGATGTTAAACCAGTCTGTTTTAGTCTCATCCTGTCTATTGTCCCAGAGATCTCTGCTGTGCCCCTAAACTCCGTGCTCCCAAACCTCTAAATTTGTTTTAGCATGAACTGACTTTGTTCCTTTTGGCTTTGCCTTCTTCCATTTCTTGTGGAAAATGAAAATTAGTATTTTTTTATTTGTACATTTGTTTGGCTTACTAAGTAAATATTTGTAATTAGGAGCTTGCAATTTTTTTATTCTCTGCAGTTGATTGGGTGAGAGGTCAAGATAAATTGAAATGCTCAATGGGGCTCCCTCTGGTCAATTGAGGTACATGGGTTCTCTGACTCCCAATCATAACAGAATGTTGTATTCTTTGAGTGTGACATTAGGACTCGGGTACTTTACTAGCTGTGTTAGGCAGGATCTTTCTTAGCTGACATTATTTTAAGAGTATAATGATGTAAGTTGATTGCTGAATTATGCAGCACACATGTACTGTCTTGCTACTTTTTTTTCTGATACCATAATAATGATGCCCACAGTGGGGATTGGTTGGTTTTGTTTTGTTTTGTTTTGTTGTTTTTGTTTTTTGTTTTTTGGGTACCAGGAATCGAACTCAGGAATCTACGCTTGCCAAGCAGGTGCTGTGCCACTACAGTGGGAATTCACGACTGGAACCCAGCAGTATATTTTTCCTGACTTCCCTGCTCTGTTTTCAACTAGAGGATGAATGTCCTCTCTGAGGGACCCGACAGCGAGGATTTCTATGGAAACATGAGAATGAGTGATGTTTGAGGTGTTTTCTTCCTGAGATTCTGATCACCTCTTTCACATTAGGTTTGACCTCGCTGCACCCTTTCCTTGGAGAGGGTTGTCTTCAGTACTCGGAAGCATTAATGGAGAAAAGTTTGAATCACATGGAACCAATCACCAGCCTATTCTCCTTGATCATTCATGGGGCCTACCATAGAACATCCCACTGCACTGTGGCCCAGATGTGCAGCAGTTTGCTGATCAATCTCTTCTTGTATCTGATATGCTAAATGTTATATTCTTAACCCCTGCTCACTGTTTTAGTTTCTTTTTAGGGAAACTGAAGGAGAGCTTGGCCAAGAAGGTTTGGTCCAGCCCTGAAAGAACATGAAACCTTAGACATGAGGCCAGACCCATAGTGAGAAAATAATGCTTTCATTAATCCACTTAGAATTGCGCAGCCTTCCCACACCCCTACCTACAATGTGGATTGATTTAACGCCCTTTGTTGGGGTTATTTGGCCATTCCCTTCAAATGCTAATGACCAGCTTGTCTAACACCCTTTATTGGTGTTATTCTGAAAGTCCCTTCAAATGTGAATGAATAGCAGGCTTTGTTTCCATAGACAGGGGAGCCAAATAACTTCAGGCCTAGAAGCAAATTATTTCTCTGATATAGACCCACCCTGAATGATGAATTGGGCTCTATGGTGGCTGCTTCACTGAAGACTTGGATTTCCCTACCCATCACACACCAGGCCAAAAAGGAGCTAAACCATTTTCTCCTCATTATCACCTCATTAAGCTCCCCAAGCCAGTGCAGGGCTGGGGTAGAGGCCTGCTACAGGTAGCTTAATGAGTTTCTTATTTATAGGCCCAGTGCTGTTATGCAAAAGCTTGTTATTCCCAGGCCTGCAGTATGGCATTTTCTAAAGAGTGTTGAGAAATGCAATTATTAAGCATCTCAGTATGGGCCTCACACTGCTTCTTGGCCATTTGATAGACAATAAATAAATACACTTGATAGATTTGTAGAATTTGATATTGCGCTGTGGTATTTACCTTGATTTTCTTGTTTTCTTCTTCTAACAGCACAGAACAGATGCTGCCCCAGGTGTGCAAGACGGACATGACCCCCGGCTCCAGGGCATCTCTACATTCATAACTCCTCATGGCATTGTGCAGACACCTCATTTGGATTCTGAAGGAAAACTGCCTCTGTCAGATGTTTACGCTTTTTCCTACTTTTTGTGTGACGGGGGTTTGCATATAACTGAGAATTCCAGTATTGCTTCCCACAAGAAGAAATGAAAAAGACCTGTAATTCCTATGTAAAAACACTTATTAAACATGGACTCTTGTTGCCACTGGGCAAGATACTAAAAGGATACAAAAAGTTAAGTACACAAGTCATTCTCCTGGAGTCAAAGAAATTTCACATTTCACAAAATTCTGACAGTCGGAATACAGGTGTGTATAGAAAAATACTAGTCAGTAAAATGTGGATAATTAGTGGCTTATGATGCCAGAAGGAAAAAAAATGGGTGAAATTACAAATGGAGAAAACCTGGTTTAATTCATAGCATTATGAACAATTTAGTTAAGCAAGTGCATACTGTCTATACTTTTGAATCTTTGGGTGGAGGTCATAGAAATGTAAGTGTTGCAAGCCATTTCTTAATCTTGTATAATCTGGTGAGGAAGACTATAGTAAGGACATGAAGCCATATTGTACAATAGCCTAGTGGTAAAGTTAAAAAAATAAACAATGAAAAGAAGAACCAGGAAGAATATTTCCAAATTAAAGAATAAAAGAAAGCTAAATGGAAGAGTTAGAATTGGAATTTAGATGTAATATAAAGAGAAATCAAAAGACTGGCTGCTCTAATGTTTCTATGTGGGGGTAGACTGAGCTGTGACAATGTGATTTTCAGGAGATACAAAGATAGCGATTTTCCTCAAAGATGTATTTTCATTACCAGTCCTCTATTTTCCCTTGGATTTATGTATTTGGGATGCCTTACTGACTGGCATACACGTAAGAAAATGCTTAAATTTCTCTCTGCTCCTTGCTATTTCTGGCACAAGAACTTAGCAAAGCTGTAAGATAGGAGATTTCAGGTTATATTCAGAATTTTTCATGAGAAGTAGAGTATAGCTATGCCTTTTTTTACTGTGCTTCAATTTATTGTGCTTCACAAATGGTGTATATGTTGCAAATTGAAGTTTGAGGAAACCCTGTGTTGAGCAACTCTATCGGCACTGGTTTATTTTTTTATTTATTTACTTATTTATTTTGGAGTTTTTTTGGTACCAGGGATTGAACTCATGACCTCACACTTGCCAGGCAGGCACTTATGCCACTGAGCTAAATCCCCGGCCCAGCACTGTTTATCCAACATCCCATGTTTACCTTGTGCTGTCGCATTTTGGTAATTACAGCAATATTTCAAATTTTTTGGTTATTGCATCTATTACTATATCTGCAGTAGTGATTCATGATAAGTGATCTTTGAAAGTAATATTGTTATTGTTTTGAAATGTCACAAACCACACCCATAAAAGATAATAAACTTATTACATGTATGTGTTCTGTCTGCTCCACCAATTGACTGTTTTCCCATATCTCTCTTTCTCTGGCCTCCTGTCTTAGTTCCTTTTCTCATTGCTAAGACAAAATGCATAACCCTCAAAGTCAAGGGAGGAGAGGTTTATTTAGTTCACAGTTTGTGGAGGTTTCAGTTCATAGTCGTCTGGCTTCAAAACAGAGCAGCATGGCAGAGGAGCATCACAAATGAGGAACAGCTCATGGCAAAGCAAGACAAACAGAAGGCAGCAAGCCACAGGAGACAAGATGGCAGATTCTTTTGGGCCTGTTCGATTGTATCCTGGCTACCCACCCTTAGGGCAGGTAGCCCTCCAACCCAGGATGGGACACCCTTAATCCTACCCAGAACTATACCAAATCAATCAGTGAACTCATATAGTAATTGCACACCCTTATTCTTAGCATCACAGCTCTAGACACAGCCACCTCAGAAAAAGCCCCATGACCACATGACCCTTTGGGGGGACATCTAGACACAAGCCATAATATCTTCCTATTTCCTGAGACAAAATAATATTGAAATGTAGCTAATCAGTAATCACACAATGGCCAATCAGTATTCAAGTGAAAGGGAAAGTCTCCTATCTCCCACTTTACATCAATAGCTTGAAATGATTAGATTAGAAAAAAAGACAGGATAAAAGTCAAGAAGGTGTGAAAGCCTGGCCTCTGGCACCAAATATCTAGCTAAGTTTTGAATACAAAAGAGAAGTTCTTGAGGAAACTGAAACAGTCTTATTGCTGATACAAGAGACAGTGGTCTGGCGGAACAGCTGCAGGATTTTCATTAAACGAAATGCCATCCAGAGGGACTCCCTTGACTTCCTTTGAGAGTGAGAGACAAGAAAGTTGTAAAAGAAAAGTATGAAGCCAGCAGAGGCTGGTCATGCTGTTTAAGGGTAGAAACCATCTCCACAACACAAAAGTACAAGAAGTAAGTGCTGATGTAGAAGCTCCTGCAAATTATCTAGAAGATCTAGCTGAAATATTTGATGAACGTGGCTACACTCAACAACAGATTTTTTTTGTGTGGTACAGTACCAGGGAATGAATCCTGGCCCCTTGCACTGAGCTATATTTCCAGCCCTTTTCTTTGTTTATTTATTTTATTTTGAGACATGATCTTGATTAGTTGATCAATTGCCCAGGCTGGGCTCAAAATTGCTATCCTCCTGCTTTAGCCTCCTAAAGTGCTGGGATTACAGACCTGTGACAACATGCCAGCTTAACAACAGAATTTAAATATAGACAAAACAACCATACGTTGAAATACAATGCCACCTAGGTGTTTCATAGCTGAGGAAGAGAGTCAATGACTGGCTTCCAAGTTTCAAAGGAGACGTTGACTCTCATGAGAGTGCAATTGACAACTTCAAGTTGTAGCCAATGCCCACTGCCATTCTTAAAATTCTAGGTCTCTTTCATAGCAAATCTACCCTTCTTGTGATCTATAAATGGAGAAACAGACTGGATGATAGTACATAAGTCTACAAAATAATTTACTAAATATTTTAAGCCTATTGTTGAGGCCTACTGCTCATAAAAAAGCATTTCTTTCAAAATATTACTGCTCACTAATGGGGTACCTAGTCACCTAAGAGCTCTAATAAGGAGGAACAATGAGATTAATGCTGCTTTTATGCCCACTACTACAACCTTTATTTGCAGGCTGTTTTGGTCATTTTCCTTTTTCTGGGACAAAAGAAAGAGAGGTTTATTATGCCTCGCAGCTTCAATCCACAGTAGGCAAACTCCAAGGCAGGAAGAGTATGGCTGAAAGATATGGTGGGAGAAAGCTTCCCAAATGGCAGCCAGGAAGCAGACAGCAGAGGGGCACTGGGAGCAAAAATATACCCATCCGGATTGCAATCCCAGTGACCCATCTCCTGGTGACCCACCTGCAAGCAGGTGCCACCACTTCACAACACATTTAGCTACTGAGTACATCAGTGGATGAACTAGTGAATACAGCAGCCCCATAATTCAAGCACCTTCAAACACATGAAATTTAGGAGGGGGGACATTTTATATAACACTGTAACACAGTCCATGGACCAAACAGTAATTTTGACTTTCAAGTCTATATATATATATCTACGATATACATATATCTATGATATACATATATCATAGATATATGACTTTCAAGTCTATATATGTATATCTATGATATACGTATATCATAGATAAAATTCCTCTGATGGGACTTAGCAAAATAAATTGCAAGCCTTGGAAAGTACTCATTTTTCTAGATGTCATGAAAAAAATTCATAACTAGTAGGAGATAAAAATACCAACATTAACAGGATTTTGAAAAAAATACTGATTTCAATCTTTATGGATGACTCTGAGGCATCAAGACTTCAATGGAGGAAGTAATTAGAAATATAGTAGGAGTAGTAGGAGAATGAGAATTAGTACTGGAGTCTAAAGATGTGACTACACTGATATAGTCCTATGATAAGGAGTGGATGAGGAATTGTTTCTTACTGATAAGTCAAAGAAATATTTCCTTAAGGAAGTATCTCTTCCTTGTAAAATGCTGTGAACACTGATGAAGTAACAGTGAAGGATTTAGAAAATTACATAAATGAAAATGATAAAAACAATAGTAGGATTTGAGAGGACTGACTCCAATCTGGAAAGAAATTCTGCAATGGATAAAATGCTATCAATCAGTTTCACAATTTCCAAGGAAATAATTCATGAAAGGAAGAGTCAACCCATAAGGTGAACTTAATTATTTTAGAAAATTGCCACAACCATCTCAACCTTCAGCAACCAGCATCCTAATCAGTCAGGAAGTATCAACATCAAGACCCTTTAACAATTAAAAGATTACAGCTAAGTGGAGACTCAGAAGATCATTAGCAATTTAGCAAAAAAGCATTATCAAATTAAATTATGTACATTGGTTGTCAGATGCAGTGTTATTGCACACTTAATAAATTATAGTGTAGTGCAAGCATAACTTTTATATGCTCTAGAATACAACAGAATTTTTGTGACTCATTTTATTGCTGTATTAGCTTTATTATGGCAACCTAGAAGCAAATAAGCAAAATGTCGAAGGAATGCCTGTGTATGTAAAAGGATAGAAGAGATAGAAGTAAAAAAGCAAGTTGAAGAAAGGAGTCAGTGAAGATAAAATAAATGGCACATCATTAAAACGTGGACAGGAATTTTAGGCTTAGCTCTCCAGGAAATAACAAGCATTTTTCTTCTTCTTGTTTGGTTTTCTTAGCAGAATGATGAAATAATCAATGACTGATTTAGAAGTGTAGTGATACATAAATTGGTAAAGTGAAGGAACTTAAGTAGGGAGATCATTCACAGTCCCATTCAGTAATCTAAGGTAAGAGAAAAAATAAATATATAGAAAAAAGAGTAAAATGAATTCAAGCAATCATTTATAGAGCACAATGTTAAAACATTAGAGTTACAACACCTTTATAGTGAGAGGTTTTGAATACCAGAGGGATGCCTTAGTTACTTTCTCAACACTGAGACATAATACCTGATTCTTGCACCTGGAAGGAGAAAAGATTTATTATGACTCACAATTTTTTAGAGGTCTCAGTCTCTAGTCAACTAGCTCCAAGGTGGGGCAGTATGACACATGGGCATTGCAGAGAAGTCCTTATGGTGTGGTTGTTAGGAAAAAGACAAGGATCAAGGGAGAGAGAGGGAGATGCTTCCTGGCAGGCCACACCTCCAGTCATCCACCTCTTCCAACCAGGTTTCACCTTCAGCATCACATTTTGCTACAAATGCATCAGTGGCCTAATCCATTGATTATTTTCACAGCATGATCCAATCAGCTCCCAAAAGCACTACCTATGAGTGCATGAGAATTTTGGACAACATTCAGATATAAACCAAAACAAGGGATAACTAAAATTTTGAGCCAGGACAACTGGGGGAATGATAATAACATTGGCACAAATGTGAAAATCTATAGAGTTTTTGTTCCTGCATTTTTTGGTAGGCAACAATGCTATGTTTTAAGTGCACACAACTTTTACTAGAATGTCCAGCAATCAATAGCAAGTTTGGAACTATAGTTTGGAAATTAATTGCTACCATAGAGTAAATTAGAGTATTAGGACATTGTAGAAAGAATAACGGAGATTTAGAAAATACATTATGTATATTATATGTAAGGAAGGAAGAGAACCCTGATGAAAAGAGAGAAATCTGGGTTGTTAGTGGTGCAAGCAAACTAAGTTTAGTTGCAAGGATGTTTGCGTAAGATGAATGTTCAAAAGCAGTGGATAGTAAATAGTGTCAAATCTTCCTGAAAATTCAAGTTCAATGACTGAAATTAAGTTATTTGTTGACTAGATGTTAAGAACTGAACAGCTGTATGTTAATCTGCAAGAAATTTTAAATGAACATCAGCAAAGTTGACCATTGTACCTAACTAATCATCATAACCATTTAAGAAATAATGGTCAGACCATCTTGCAGAAGAAAAATACAGTAGTACCTCCTTTCATGAACTTAATTCTCTCCATGATTCTGGCTGCAAACAAAACTGGACAAGAACTGAATCAAGTTCAATGCTTAAGATCAATGTTGCCTTTGTGGGGAAATTTGGCTCGGTTTTTGTCCAGTTCATTTTGTGAACAGAATCATGGAAAGAATAGACTTCATGAACTGATGTACCACTGTATATTAATTTAACTAATTTTAAGACAAATTTTCTCTTTTCCTGAATATTGATAAGATTTCAAATCTTCTCAAAGCCAAAATGAATTTTGACCTATAATTTTGTATTTAAAAATTGATATTTTGGTATCATATTGCTCAGTTGCATTTTAAAGAAGCTTTATTATCATTAAATGTAAGATCTTTTGACATAACTGAAATTATGCCTTTTAAATGTCACATAAATTGCATAGTCTTATTATATAAATGCCTATATTTACATTTGAGCCTCCAAGTGTTAAAATTCTTTACCTCCAGGGAATATGTAAGCGTTTGGATCTTCCCAAATGCATGGTTCTCATATATAACACATCTTGAAAACATCTGGACTTCACAGAAACCACAGGGTAACCAACAATCCTTCCAGACCTAAAACAAACACATTCCTATCAAAGCAAAATGAATTTCCTAGAAATCATTGAATTTGCTGCAGCAACAACTAAAACTTTAAAAAATAGCCTTATTTCTAATGCATCTATTTAATGTTTGTATACATTTGGGAAAAGGTCAAATAAACCTTTGAATCCCTAAAAATGCAATACTTGCTTTTACCCAGAGACTGAAATTAGGGAGAACTTGATAGACTGACAAAGGACACAAACTTTTGATAGCATATAATTGTAACTGAATATCAATGGAAATTTAGAAAGTATAACAGGATTTTTTTGGCTTGTAATTAACAAATGGTATCCTTTTATGTCTTATTTGTGCCTCTGTATAAAGCAGGAGTATGTCTGAATGTTAGTCCATAATACATATCAATGTAAGGTAGAAACAAAGGAGAAAAATCAGTATAATTGTGAGAAATAATATTTTAGACCCCAATTTTAGTAAATCCCACAAAAAGTTTGCAATCAGATTTTATGGGAGACTTCCTCTGTGAGGAGGCCCTAATTTTGCTTTGGCTCAGCCTACATTGAAGTCACAAGCTCATACCATGAGGCAAACATATGCTCTATATGTTCAATTTGATATGAACTTTAGTATTTCCCTATGGTGGCAGGAGAGATGTCAGGGCAAAGGGCTGATTCAGCGAATTTGTAAGAAACAAGGCTAGGAGTTCCCATTCAAATTGAATCAGAAAATGATGAAAAGAAGTTCATAAGATAAAAGTTTGAGGACAATGAAAACTGACACAGATACAGGGCAGTAGATGCCAAAGGGGCATTTCTTATTCTAGGCCAATACCACCCAGTCTGCTGGCAAACCCATTACTGCCAACACAGTTAAGATCCTGGGATTCAGGCAGGAACCTTGCTTTACTTCTTATTGTAGGATCATAGGTAAGTCTATTTCCACTAAACATGTGTTTCCTCAAATCCAAAATTGGGATAAAATATCTGATCTTATTCATCTGAGGGATTGTCCTGAAACAACAAAGACATGGATGTGAGGTACTATCTTCTTTACAAATACGATCTTTGTGAACATTTGCTCACATCTTAGCACTGCTGAGAAAGGTCTTGGCATGAGGAAGAACACAAGGGAAGACTCAGAAATCTTGGATGTGAGTAATGACTGATTCAACAACTAGCAATGGGCCAGTTGCTTTGGGAGTTACATGGGATGTAGAGATAGAAAACCACTGGGTTTTCCTCATCTTTAAGATGAAAAGGGCAGACTAGGTAATAACCACTCATACCTAGAGTAGTACCATGTGAATTTGTTTTAAAGCTCTGCTCTACGGGATGGGAGCAAAGTCATGTGGTTTGTTTTAATCAATAAAATGTGAGTGGAGGTGATGTATGCTGCTTCTCTGCAGAAACGCTAAGGGCTGGAGTGGAGTTACCTTCCTTTCTTTTTCATGCTTCTCACCCTGTGGGAGGATGTATTAAGCCCCACGCCCCAGAAAAAAAAGCCTAATGTATGTGTGACTCGAACAAGGAATGTTTTTTTTTTTTCTTAAGGGCCTGAAGTTTTAGAATTATTGTATTCTGTACGGTAATCAAGTTTACACAACAAGGAAGGGAGTTTTGTGTTTTTTTTTTTTTAAATAGCACTAAACTTCATCAATTTGGAGTCTATATTCTTGTTGTGTGTATATTCTGTGATCAAATATCTCTTTTCTTAACAAAACAATTATCATTCCAAAATGTTGAAATTACACAAATACAAGAAGTTACATGATTATCATCAGTACATACCACATGACTACTGCTTTAGACAAAACAGTTGCCTCTGTTAACTACTTAGGCATAATTTCAAAAGATTTGCCAACCTAGCCATCTTTCCTAGTAATTCAGACTTTCTAATGTAAAGACACAAGTCAAGTTTGGGGTTTCAAACTGGGAACCAAATCATGACAGCTTTAATCAAGGCTTTTGAAACACTAGTGCACATCTACGAATATTGCATTGATATAATTCATATGATGGAACAAAAATGAAGTGTAGCAGATAACTGTCCTTATCACATTAATGTGTTTGTTTCATGGCCATATTCTACTTTATTTTTTGAAATGTCTTTCCAATTATTTTCAGTGATGTGAACACAGGTCTGCAATTTCTGTATAGTTAAAAAGCTTTACTCAAACACCAAACGGTTGAGTACTTGAGCCTACTCATAAGCATTTTTTTTTGTTTTTGTTTTTGTTTTTTGTTTTTTGTTTGCTTGCTTCTCATAGTTGTTGTTGCTATTTGTGAGACATGGTCTTGCTATGTAGCTCAGTCTTGCCTTGAATTCATTTGTAGTCTAGGCTGGCCTCAGATTAATTGTGATCCTCCTGTCTCAGTCTCCCAAGTGCTGGCCGTACAGGCATGCGCCACCACCCCTGGCCTTGAAAGTGGTTTTAGAAGACTCAATTTTTAGAAAAGCAAGGTAAGTTCCCAAAGTTGATATGACAGATGCCTATGGAATGAGCAGTTTAATTTAATGAGTAGCCTGGAATGAAAAGTGGGACAAAGTTTAAAAATGATCAAGTTGAATACAAATTGACATTCACCAATTCAAAATTATGATAGTGTCCCCCAAGCACTGCTGTGCTCTTGCATTACTAATTCCTTGCATTTTATTTTCCTTTTAAATGCCTTTCCAGTGAAGCCAACAAAAAACAAAGCACAGTAAAATGGTCTCCAACATACTAAACAGCCGTCACCAACATCAGAAGACATCAGAAAAGACCCTAAAGAGCTACCTAATCCCAAAGGAAGATCTTATTTAAGTGGAGAAGTGCTTGCAGCAGAGACCTTGGAAATTTCAGAGAGTGGAATTTTATTGTCAGAACTTTCAATAAAAGTGCAGCCACAGATCCTGGGAGCATTAAATAAAAATTACCAACAAGCTGTCTTACCTGTGTGCACTCCAGTGAAAGGAAGGGCAAACATGAGCAAGTAGCGCTTGTACATCAGTCAAAATTCTGACAGCTACCCTGTGAAGTTTGACGAGCTGCCATGTGCTAGACTACCTAAGATACTCTTAACTGAACCATAAAAAGACAAATAAATTAGTAATTGTATCCCTCCTGTCAATGTCCTTTTTCGTGAACTTCTCAAGCTGTTGGGTAACGTTGTCGAGAGTGATTTATCAATATATTCTTGGCTTTCTTAGAACAGACAGATACACTTGATTTTTTCCAAATTGTATTTTGAATTGACTTAAGAAAATGATACAGATATTTGCCAATTTCTAGGCTCTCTTTTTTTCTCCCATGTCGGCCCCCTCCCATTAGGACATCAAACCAATAACATTAACATAATCTTTCTTAGAATTGACTGTTCTCTTTAAATAGATCCCATGATAGACATGTGTAAAAATCAATAACAGGCTCCTCGTTTGTCAAAGCTAATGACTAAACTCATTTTGAAGTTCAATAGTGGTTACTGAAGAGTGGCCACACATTATATGTCTAATTCTTCAAGTCTTTCTATTTATTTTGTAGAAGAACAGAGAAAAAAGAATTCTTTGCTGCTTAAAGCACACCATAAAGGCTTGTGTCTCCATTTTATTTTTACATATTCGTTTTCCTCCAAACTATGTCTTTCTTGCTTATCCAAGCTAATAGGAATAAAAGAAAAAATGAATCTGCCAAAATGTGTACCACATTCCTCATTTTTCTTAACCAATTTAATTGTAAGCTACTTTAGTTACATTCTCAGCTCTTTGAGGTTGTGGGGCATGTCTTACATATCTTTAATATCCCAAGAGACACTAACATGGTGATTGGGTCACAGGTTAGCATGAAATAAAGGTTTGGTTGAATTAAACAATTAAATTATCCAATATCTTGGAGCAAGCACAGCATAGCAGTTATCTTGGATCAGATGTTCCTGGCCAATGTAAAATGCGAAACATACAGCTTACAGGCAGACCCCTCTTTGATAAAGTTGTGCTGCATCCTGGGTGGTTTAAGTAGTCTTTGCTTCTGATAGGTTCCTTCTCCCTTTCACAAAACCTGTCCTGACACCTGCAAAAAGAGTGAGAGTTGACAGGTATTGGTATAAAGTTCCCCTTCCTTTCAAACATCCTCTGATTATAAGTGTAAATCTCCAGTGAAGAATCATAATATCCAGGAAAAGGATGAAACACACAAAATGAGTATCACCAGACTCACTGAGATTCAATTCATAAATTATTACTAACAAAAGCATTATCTTACATTTACAGAATACTTATGTTTCATACATTTTCATATATACCATCTCATTTTCTAACTCTATATCAGAACACTTAAAACACTTCCCTAGAAATGCCAAATTATGGTTTGCTATTTCATATTCCCCATTTCATCAGTGAATTGCCTTTTTTCTGGGCTCCGGGTTGTATATTGTATTGCATACCCATTGGACATGGCCATCTCTTGGAATCAATAGGTCAGATACAATTTGAAACTCCCTAGGTAATGGGTTTTAAAAACTGCTTGAGGGTGGGGGAGAGAGACAGCAGAAAAGGAATCCAAAGGAACAATAACTGAAGTGGAGTGATACAGTCATGATGGGAGCTAGAGAACTCCTGTTCTTTATAATAGCTTCTCAGGGGAGAAGTCGCTCTTTTCGAGCTGGAGGTGTCCTGGGAATAGAGGGCCACTTCTGTTCCACTCTTTTGATGAACAGAAACCTTATCTGTACAATTCCCCCTGAGAGCTGAAGAGAGAAGGGAAGAGTTTAAAGACTTTTGAAAAATTTGGGTTACAAAGGAAGGAAAGCCCTGCACTCAGCTTGTTCCTTTGGATTGTCTCTTGTGAAGGGGAGGGTATTCTGCCAAATTTAGGAACTTCTCAGAGCTCATAGATTCTGACAACTGATCTGAGCTGGGTGCCTAAGTTTATTCTTGCCAGGGGAGAGAGGGAGCAATAAGTGAAAAGACTGTTGAATTAATTAAATACAAAGTATAAAAACAAAACTGCTTGCTTCAAACATAAATACCACAATGTGAACATATTTTCAATTGCAGCTGTGCAAAGAGGATGTCAAAGCATCAGTCATTAAATAATAAGTAGCATAAATCATTTTGACTTCAGAATAAAGCATTTGTTTGACTTTTAAATGATATTTAGAAGCTCAAAGTATCTCCTGGCTTTGTCTCTCTCAGTGTTAAGAGAATATGAAGTTGAAAAAAATCAAAGAAGCAAATGAAACTTACTGTCTTACTCCATATCTATGTGGCATATTTGAAACAAAATATGATTTTTTTTGTTCTATTCATAGAATTTTCAAAGCTCTAATTATCCAGTAACATATGACAAGCAATCTTTAGCCATGCCATATCAAAGATTAGGCTGTTTTAAGGTACAAAAAATTGGGCTTATACAGAAGAGAAGTGTCATATCTCAGCACCTCTCATATTAATTGTGCATATGATTTTTTAAAAACTGTATTGACACTTTTCCCAGTGGTTTATCCAATGCCAGTTTATTCCATGCTCATAGTATACACTCAGAGTGAGGTGGTGCTCATTGGAGTCACATAGAACCCTGGCTGATAGAAGCTACTGTAATTCTTACTATCATGACAATTGAGTCATAAAAAAGAGATAAAGAGACAACCTCTGATCATTAATGATTCCATATAGAAATGACGTGTGTTCAGTTCACTTACCTTCGGGTACTAAAACATGTTTATATCTGCTTCTATCATTTATATACCCATTTTAAGTATTGAATTTTTTTTTTTTTTGGCATTCACAGAGTTGTAAACTATGTCCTCAAAAGATCTCCCATCTCCATTTGCCATCTAGCTCCATTTTTATCTGATAGCCAGGCAACCAAAAGTCTACTTTCTCTGGGCATTTACAATAATTAGAATGATAAAAGTACTTGGGCTCTTTCCTGTTGATACTTTCTCTTAGCTTCACAGTGTGGAGGTGCATTGCGTTACAGTACCTGTCTGTAGGTTTTTTTTGTTGTTGTTTGTTTGCTTTTTAGTTCTGGATAGTATTCCATTGTGTTACTATGCCATATATTGTTTTTACTTTGGGCTGTAGATTGGCATTTGGACTAGTTCAAATTTCAAGCTATTACAAGCAATATTGCTATATTTTCATACATGTTATTGTGTAGAAATAGTAACTGTGTGTGTGTGTGTGTCTGTGTCTGTGTGTACTGTGCTGAAAATTGAAATCAAGGCTTTATGTGTGCTATGAAAATGCTCTACTATTGAGTCACATCTCTGACCCACCATATTCACTTTTTGAAAAAACGTACTTAATAGTATGACAAGCAAGAGACATTTTTATTGTCCATTAATTCCTTTGCCACCACTGTCTTGAGAGTTCAAATAAGTGTTACAGTAGAAGTCACTACTTCATTCATCTAGGTGTCTGTATTTATTCCAATACTTTATTGTTTGATTACTACATCTCTGGAAGTCGGGTCATATAATTCCTGCTGATTTGTTCTTTATGTTCAAGATGGCTTTAGTTATTCAGGATTTTTTATAATTTTGTGTACATTTTATGATTTTCTTCTAGTTCTTTAAATAATTTCATTGCTATTTTAATGAGGATTGCACCGTATCCGTAGGTAGTTTTGGGTAACATGGATAAACATTTGGTTCATGTCTGAGTGGGTATGGTGGACTTTTCACCTATGTGGAGAGCATCCACCTCCCATTTTCCCTTCTTGATGATGCCTAGTTACACTCAGATTCCCACTCCTTCAATCACTGCTTGCACTTAAGGAAAAACAACCCCACCCCCAGTGAGCTCCATTTTCCCATCCATATTCATTGTTTCCTGTCCATATTCACATAAACTTAGCTGGTACAATCAAGATGAAATTTAGGAATTGTGCAAAAACTTGAGAAGAAAACTCTTTCTATATGGGTTTCAATGAGGAAGGAGGCAGCCTTGTTTGCATTTTCTTACTGGGAGGGACCATTCAGATGATACTGATGACGTGAACAGAAGGTCATTAAATTAACCAACACTTACATTTTCATTTCATTTTCCAGTTAAGGCAGTCAGTAAAATTCTTTTAAAGTAGCCTCTTATAGTTTGGGTTGAACTTTTTTTCTATTCTATTTTATTTTTTTATTGCTTAAAGCAATATTCCAAACTAACATTTCATATTTGAAATATAACTAAAGCTTGTAGGGGGCAGAAGCCCTAGGGAGCCTGGAATTATAAATTTTCAAAGTTAGAAGTTATCATGAGCTGTGGAATTGTCTGGAATTACAGCCAATTACACCCTGAAATCCAAAGGGCAAGAAAATTCTCTCTGATATGTAAGCAACATTCAAATTTTTGTACAGTGTGGTTGTAACTAATATTTAGTGAACAATGAGGAGCAGAAAATACTTTGGCCTATCTCTCTAATACCTGGAGAGATGTGCCCTTTGATCCTGTATATCACTGGGACTTTTTAAATTGAGAACATTAGAATGCATCATTTTGACAGGTTTTTTTGTTTGTTTGTCTACCTCATCTCTGGCTGACTAAATGAACCTCCTTTTCCTCTACTTATAGCAGAATCCTATGCATGTATCTATAATAACATTTAACACAGTATACAAATTGTATGTTTGTTTTCTTGTCACCTAAATATACTGAGAAGTCTTTGAAAACAAAGATTAATAGCAATACTCTTTATATATTTAGAAACAGTACTGGAAGGCAATGAATTATGCAATAAATTCACTTTATATGAGTCTCATGCTTATAGTTTTCCTGCAAAATCTTAGATTTTTATTTTATAGTGGGAAGAAACAGTCCAAAAAATTGAATTGATTCTTTTAACCCATAAACCCAGGATGTCTTTCAGGTCTTTTTTTTTTGAGGGGGGGTCCTTTTCAATTTTAATTGTTTCATCAGATAACTATAATACAGTGAAAATCCTGAAAATTACAGTCTTAGTTTGTGACTTTTGTATCAGATTGAATAAAGAAAAAGAAATATAAAATATTACACTGATGCACTGATGGTTTAAAAAAAGGAAGGTAAAAAAAATGACAGTAGAGATGGTTTCAACACTTTTTAGAATGGTCCAACCTACACTCATCAATAGTTTTAAAATATAGAACTACAACTGCATATAAAAGGAATGGGTGGAAACAATTTTTAAAGAGAAAATAGTCAAGAAAACTTCAAAATTAGCAAAAGACACTAAACCAAGGACTGAAGGAGTGATATAACCCCAAGAAGGGTAAAACACATACAAATATTGTACTTATATGTATTATAGCAAAACTTGTGAAAATCAAAACAGTTAAAGTAAACTGCTTTTATTGAAGTGAGATGACTTCTCAACCTAATGTTGATTTCTCAATTAAATTATGAAACCCAGAAGACAATGGGTGCTGTCTGCAAAATATTGGGAAAAATAAAGACTTCAAATTTAGAATTTAAACAAGTGGAAAAATAATTCACATAAGCATGAAATATAGAACAACACCAAAAAGGATAAAATTTTCTTCATCAGCATATATAGGATACACATTCTTGATCAATGACAAAGTATACATTCTTTTCAAGTACACATGGATTATTTACCAAACAGACCACATTTGGGCCATAAAGTCAATCTATATTGTAAAGAATTTGAATAATGCAGAGAATGTTTCATAGAGATAGATTTCTTCTAAGGGAAACTGAGTCTGTTTCGAGCTGGTCACCATACTAGTGACCGAACTTAAAAATAGGAGAAACCAAGGAGACCAGAGTAGAACATAAGGAAGAATGTGAATATTCTTTTCTGTGTTCTAGTATTCATAAGTATTGATGCAGGTATTCATATGTTCAGATGTCAGGTAAAGGGGAAAAATCAGAGTAGACGGGTAATCTCAAGGCCAGCATGAAATATATACATGCACAAATAGTTGGAACAAGGCAGTTCAAAATGGGTCTACCAAAGCATGTGAATCCTGCCACTGAGCTCATATCGATTGAATGACCATAGGTAAGACTGCAGTAGTTAAGTTATGCAGGACTCAGTTAGAACTGGTGCTGAGTATTGGTACTTGCTTGGAAAATACTTTTTAAAAGATATGAGAAGTATGTTACTAATTCAGAGAACAGTTGATAAGAGTTTTCATTCCAGTTATAGCCAATTAAATATGTTTGAGTTAATTTGTGAAATCTTGGCCCTTTCCATAAAGCTCATTTAACTCTGCTCCCAAAACAGCAGCTACAAAATGAGTAATTCAGATACAATTTGAAAGGTTAGGAATAAAGGAATGCCCGGTATGATGGAAAATTGAGAAGTGGATTAGAATTCTTTGGAGGGAGATTGGAATTGGGGGAAAATGTTATTTCACTGAGAGCAAAAGATTAAGTAGGACTGTTACAGATGAGTCTAGTCTTACTGCAAAGTGCAGGCTGTAAACAAGTGCACAAAGATTTGTACATTCATAACTCATTCATGGAATTGTGAGTTGGTGAGTTGTCCACTGTAGAAAGGATGAGGGGAAATAAAGTGTGAAAAGAAGCATTGAATTCAGGTGAAAAGTCTTGCCTGATACATAATATGGTTGGATATTATCCTGAAAGCTGGAGGAAGTCAAGAAAGTTATTTTTAAGTGTGAAAGAATCATTACTGAATCAAACAGTTTGAACAATAATTCTGGTCACAGTGAGGAAGATAGAGTAAAGAGAAATTAGATTTATGGTTTATGGGTATAGTTCAGAAAGAGGTAAGAGTTTAAATCTGAGGAGTGACAGTATCAATAAGCAGGGTGATAGTTGGGATAAAATTTATTTTGATTCTCAGAAGAACTTGGAACAACGCTACCTTGGTTCACCATGATTCTGGAGAAGATGGCCACATTCATGTTTGTGTAGGAAAGATGGCTATGGTCACGTTCATCACCAGATGCAGAGTTCACAAACAAAGTGTCTTAGTTACTTTTTACTCATTACCGAGACAAAATACCTGATGCCCAAAATTAGGGAAGGAAAGGTTTATTCTTACAGTTTCTCGGGAGCTTCAGTTCACACTTAGTTGGCTCCAAGTCAGCATGGGGTGGTGGGGCTGCCATTCATGGTGGCTGTATGCTGCAAGGCACGCTGGTGAGAGAGAGAGAGAGAGAGAGAGAAAGAGAGAGAGAGAGAGAGAAAGAGAGAGAGAGAGAGAGAGAGAGAGAGAGAGAGAGAGAGAGAGAGAGAGAGAAAGCGGGAGACCCGCCTTCCCTTACACTGTATCTTAGCTCCACCCCTGGGCATGTGCAATGCTCATATTGCGAATCCCAGTGCTAGACAACAAACTGAACACAAGCACTAGACTCAGCCCCATCAAAAGTATGAGGACTTGAGGGTACATAGCATATCACCCCATACACAAAGTCAAAATTTTGTCAAGCGTTTTGATTCAAAAACAAAACCATTTGTGAACCGAGGTACCACTGTAGTTAGATTTCACGAGTGGCGAGGAGAGATTCAAGAATGACGCTGCTGTTTCTAGCAAAGTTTACAAAGTGGAGGAGTTACTATTATGTGAAAAGAGACGGTAATGCTGGAATGGGGGAGGGTGGGTCTGAAGGGTTTGTCTTCTGTCATAGAAGTGCGTGTTTTTAGTATGTTATGTCTTTTGTCATAAAACCTACATGATTATAAATGGAGATACTTTTAGCTATATGGTTATAATTGAAACATTTTCAGACAGTAATTCTCTACTAGCTGACTTTTCTCCAAAGCTTAGTCAGCAATCATAATGACATTAATATCAGACGAAGTTGTTTAGATTGGGACAAAATTTTTAGAAGGTCTAGAAACAACAGTATGATCAGGATGGCAGAGTGGAAAAGTCACTGGATTATGATCAGAGATCATAGTTTTCATTGGCTACCTGGTTGACTTTGTACAAACAACATGATTTCTGTAACTCTTCCTTTCATAATTTGTAAAAAGGTATAAAAATACTTTCCTTTTCTCTCCCTGTCCTGTGTGTGAGCTCAGTGAGATGATGCAATTTTAGACACAGTGAAAACTATAAAGTGTCTTGTGTGTTATTTGTCCTGTTTTAATGTGTCTGGTAGATTTAAAATTAAAAATACTTCATTGAAAATAATGTTCTAGAATATTTGCAGGGAAGAAGATTTAAATTCCATAGAAAGGTTTATTCACAGTAGGAGGTTTTCTTCTTCTCCTTCTTCTTCTTCTTCTTCTTCTTCTTCTTCTTCTTCTTCTTCTTCTTCTTCTTCTTCTTCTTCTTCTTTTCTCTCTCTCTCTCTCTCTCTCCCTTTTTTTTTCAGTTCCTGAATACAATAAATCTTTCCCTAGTCCAAATAGGAAAATCTATGAGGCTACCAATGTAACATAACACATGGTATATATTTAAAAAAGAAAAAAAGAAAGAAAGAAAAAAATCCTGAAGCATTTGTCTGGGGCAAAATAAAGTAAACTGAAAAATTGAAGATGTCAAGCATTTTTACTTAATGCAAGATACTCCCATTATTTCTTCTTCTTTTAATAAAGTTCACACTTAGATGCTCTCTTGAAAACCAATTCTTCCTAAAGCTACTGCCTTCATCTTTAATATGACTCTTCTCTGAAACTCTCATTTCTATCCAGGCAGCATTATTACGTATCTTAGAAAATCGAGCATTAGAGATTAATTACATGTGAAGTAGATCTGATGGCTCTGGGATTTTTTTGTGTAGTAGTGAAGGCTACCCACTGGTGTAATAAAAGCTGTGTAAACCTAATTATAATATAGCCATTTCACTGGATCTACTAAGCAAGTAGGGCTTCTGGTTTCTATAAAATAAAGAAAAAGAATGTTATATAAAAGCACACAAAGTTAACGTGAAAACAAAATACTCTGTGGTAAATGACAGGCTGCCAGAATCACTGGGGCACAGGATGGAGAAAGCCCCCAGACAGGGAAAAGTTCCCTTATAGAGTAGTCACTCCTTCCTACTTCACTGAACCCTTTTCCAAGCACTTTAAATGAGAGAAAATTCCAACTGCACTTTTCTGTCCTCTTTTGTCTCTTTATCCAGAAAACTCCGGGGGTTGTAGTCAGATAACTAGTCTACAGCATGACAATTCATTGGCATCAAATTTTCCCAAAGAGCTGAATGAGTATTTCTAGTCCTATTTCTCCCTGGTACTTTCTCAATAAGAAATACATTTGAACAATGAAAATTTGACCTGGAGACCAGTGTGGAGGTGCATGCCTATAAACCCAGCTATTTAAGAAGCTGAAGTAGAACAATTACCAAGTTCTAGGCCAGTCTGGGCAACATAACCAGACCCCATGTCAAAATTGTTAAAACACTGGAAAAAATGTGAGGGTGGTAGTGAGTCTAGGGACAAAGTGTGGTGCTCCCTGGGTTTAATTCTCAGTACTGCAAACGAACACACAAATGAGAAATATTTAACCAGAAGACCCATCATGGTTTGCAAGCTTCACTGTATTCATCTTCAATGAATGGGACAAAGTTTCTTTTGTTTTTTTTCGTTTGTTTGTTTTTCTGCAGGGACACTTTTTCTGAGAACCCTAGATAATTTGATTCTCTCTTCTGTCTTTTAGATATTAGTGGTAAGTAGCCACAGTATGATTTGAGGTTGGAAATCAAGCATTCTATAAAACAACTTTAATAAGTAGCACAAGACCTAGGCTAACATGCATGGAGACTGTGTGGTACAACCATAATTATAACTGTGTAATGAAAAATAAGTATTTGTTTATTGTGTGTTGCTATGAGCTGGGAGATATGTATGTGTCCTTTTCAGTATTCATGCAATCCAGAATCTTAATTTTTTAACTAAAAAATAATTTTATCTGGAACCCTAAAAGGAATTCCTAAATCAAATACACACACACACACACACACACACACACATATATATATATATATGACCCTAACACCCTGACACACAGTAGGAGTTCAACAGTGCTCACTTGTTCCATCTTAGCCTGCAGGAAGACTACACAGGTCTCATTATTATTTTTCAAAATTTCTCTAAAAATGGAAATTTTGTTATTTTTTCCACTGGAAGAAACTTCTACTACTGCCTAATGAATTTGATGATACAGATTTTTGTCCTGTGCAGTGTGAAAATCTTCAGCAAGCAGAAGAAACAGCTATTCTATGCACTATGAGTCAGCATTTATTTTCTCTTGGTTGGCATATACAGAAGAGAGATACAGACTTTCTTTGCATTAGAACATCTATTTATTCTAGTTACCTTGGTGCATGTGAATAAAAATGGAGAGGGTAGGAGGAAAAGAGTTTTAATATTTAACTGGGTTCTGTCATGAGATTGACCCATTCCTGAATTACCTTTGCCCAGAAGGTAAAGTTGTTATCCTCAATTCTTAATGATTTGTGTAGACTTTGTACTTTACTCATGCGTTTAAGACATAGAAATCCTGTGGCCTTTCATGTCGTGTAAGGCCAGGGGTTGGCTGTACTCTCTGAACAACCTGCATTGAGATTTGAGAGTTTTGGGCAGTGTTGGAATAAAGACAGGCAAAAGACTTCTTTTATTTTTACTGCAGCTGTTGAAATACTTGTGGAAAATGACAAAATTCCTTTATTCTGCATCCTTGGATATTTAATTTTCAACTTTTTAATGGTTTCATTTACTCTTTTATTATGTACATCTCAAAGATTGGACAAGGTATTTTAGAACTTCTGAACCAGCAGTAACAATTGGGCATTTTGAGTTATTTTTAGGTTAGCATACTTAGACCAAAGAAAAGGTTAGAGTTAAGGCTTTCTCTAAATGAAATTTTAAAATTTCACGCTGAGAATCTTGTAGTTCAACTTAGTGCTTGAATAAGGACACAAAAGGAATAGATCTTGTTCTCCCCAGAGTCACATAAGGAAAAATTAGTTCAAAAAGACACATAAGACAAACATTTTTAAAAAACTGTTTCACTAGTGGTGCACTACAATTCTTCACTGGGCACCAATCCTTTTACTTAAATGAAAATTGAGAATAAATAATTAAAAAATTTTAAAGTCTATGATTTTATCTAAAATAAAAAGGTAAGCCAGGCGTGGTGGTGCACGCCTTTAATCCCAGCACTTGGGAGGCTGAGGTAGGAGGAGAGTTGTGAGTCCAAGGCCGGCTTGGGCTACAACATGAGGGCAAGGCTGGCCTAAACCACATAGTGTGAACCTGTCTCTAAAAACTAGGACTGGGAGTTTGGCTCAGTGGCTTAAGTGCCTGCATGGCAGGCGTGAGGTTATGAGTTTGATCCCCGGTGCCATAAAATAAAATAAAATAAAATAAAATGGTAATGAATGCCCTGGCAACATAGCACAGTAAACCATACTTTGTCATAATTTCTCTGCCCAAACATATATTGATAATAGATAAAATATAAAAATGTAAGACAAAACACATAAAGCTGAATAGTAAAATAAAACCATGTAAAGTAGAAATTGAACTGTTAAGCATTTAAAGGTTCTGAACCTACAAGCTTGCTATGCTCCAAGTTAAGTGGCAAGTGTTGGTGAGCAGAACGTAATATTCTGCATGGTAAATAAGGCTACTTAAAGCCTGGACTTTCTAGATTGTGAATTTGGACTGAAAAATTATCAAATAGTGGCATAGGGCTAAAGCCATAACCTGCTAGTAAAAAGATAGTCTTGCAACAGGGAAGTGGTCAAAGTTGCCCAGCACTGCACTGATTTGTTCAACATTATCTCCAATATTGTCAAGAAACAGCATCCCCCAAAGGTCACTGAAACATGCAGTGCTCCAAGAGATACTGCCCTAGTCTCTTTGCTCTCACTTCAACACACATGCTCGGTCTGGCTTAGAACATCTGCATTTCTTCCTATGGCCATGGAAGCCCACTGAACCCATTAATCTGACATGCTAAAAATGACTGAGAAGTAGGAGACGTGTCAAACTGACACAAGGAAATTGGAGCATAAATACTTCCTTGATCTTCAGTTGGGAGATTCTACAAATTCCGTTCCACAGTGGATTCTAGAGATTTGCTAGGCAGATTGACTTCTAACTTCACAATGACTGCTTTCCTTTTCTGCCTCCCACCTCAAAAGAATAGGAAAATAAATTGCCAACTACTCCTTGGACAGAAGACTCATATCTACAGTAAACAAAGAAATAAAATAATAGAGTCCTTCCCAAATAGAAGACCCAATCAAGAAATGGGCAACTGAAATGAATAGACACTTCTCACGAAAAGAACAAATGGCCAATAAACACATGAAAAAATATTTCAGAGAAATATATATTAAAGTAACACTGCACTCAATAACTCAAAGAATAACAAATGCTGGTGAGGCAGCAGGGAAAAAGGTACCTTTTAAGACTATTGGTGGGGATGTAAACTAGTCCACCCACTATGAAAATATGTATGGAAAATTCTCAAGAACCTAAAAATGGAAATTCCACACACACCAGCTATTCGTTTTCCAGGTATCTTCCCCAGAGTTAAAGTCATTATATTATGATACATGCATTTGCATGTTATAGCAGCACAGTTCTACTGCGGACCTGACCTAGATTCCCAAAATCCCAAATAAGTGTACAGTGAAGGTTAAAATAATTGAGACAAGTGGTATGATTTCAGGGCTCCAGGAGGATCAAAATCCTTCTACTGAGTTCGAGACACTATGGACTAAGACAAGACCTGTCTCTGGGGAGCCCATATTTATTTTTTCAGTCAAGGAAGGGATTACAGTGGAAAACACAGGAAGCTCAGCAGGATCTTGGGAGTGGTTCAAAGACCTTTTCTAAGGAGCAGATTATATTAATTTCAGAGAAGTATCTTGGCCGTGAGTATAATCCTGAGATGACTCATGAAGGCATAGATGATTTTACACTAAGAAGCGTCAATGGGAAGTCTCAGATGGGTGGGACCAATAATCCTAACCCTTTCTTTCATCCCACAGGAAAATATGCAAAACCAGACACTGTGAATTTGCAGTCCCCAACAATTCAAAATAGTTAACTCTTGGAAACAGCCTGAATAGATAAAGGAAACAGATGAATAGATAAAGAAAATGTGGTATTTATATACAATGGAGTACTACTTTTCCATAAAGAAGGGTAAAATTTGAGTCATTTATAGTAAAATGGATGTTGTATGAGACCATAATGTTAAGTGAAATAAATCAGACACACAAATTTATATATCATTTAATTTCTCTTGTATGAGAAACTCAAAACATAAATAATGAAATAAAAGATGGATAAAAAGCAATCAGAGAGATAGATCTTTTGCAAATGGGAATGGGTCCCAGAGATGGAAGCAAAGGGGCAATGAGGGAGGGGAAAGGAAACATAAAAAGAATTAAGATGTGTTTTATACATGCACCAACTCCCTATGATGAATGTAATCACTATGTACTGCAAACATGTACTAATAATAAAATATAAAAACAAAATTTTGGGGGGTAGGATTTTTATCCTTCAAATTCAAATGTGAATAAATTCTACCCAAAAAGTCCATGTATTTTTACCTGCTAAATCTAGATTTGACTCCAAAACTGTTATTTTCACAGGGATTATTGACCCTTCTAACCTATGAAAATAAATATTCCAAGAATTATCTTAAAATATTACTGTTAAAGCTCTGTTAAGAAAATGTCTCTGGCAGACTATTTTCTTCATTTTTTAATACATGTAATCATGTGCACATTTAAAATAATATGCTATGAACTAAATTAAACATAATTTTGAAGTTTTTCTTCATGATATTTCTATCTAATAACATTAATATTCTACATATAGCCTATCACACACAAGTTCTTTCGTGTAGAAATGCATCATTCTCATGGTTAGTTTCTCTTTCCTGAGATGCTATACCAGCACTCATAATTTAAGGAAGAAGATGTTTATTTTGGCTCACATTTCAGTCTATAGTTGGCTGGCTCCAAAGCAGGACAGCATGGCAGAAGAAAGTTGCTCATGGCATGGGGCCAGGGAAACAGAAAGCATGAAGACAGGGGCCTGGAAGGAAAGATAAACCTCTACAGGCCACACCCATAGTGACCCACTTCTTCTGTTCAGAACCCATCCCCTAATAGCAAGTCAGCTAGAAGCCCCATAATCTAATAACCTTCCAAAAGCCGCACCTGTGAGTGTGCCAGGCTTTGGGGGACATCTAGGTATAAACTGTAATAATCATGATAATGGATTTATCACAGATCATAAAGTTAGTATAATAAAATCAATCAAAGTAATTCACTGTGTTAAGATTAAAAGGAAAGACAATTTCCATTTATAGCATCCAAATAATTTGTGAAAGTTATTTTTGAAATTTGGCAGATTCTTGCTTTCACAGTTAAAGAATTTCTTTTAATATTTGAAATAATAGAAGAGTACAAGATATCTCTTCTCCTGTTCAGTGTAATTCTTGCATTCTTAACCAATGCAAAAACAAAGAAAAATATGTGAATGATATAAGTATTCAAAAGGAAGAAAACTGACATTATTCACAAGTAATACAATTACCAACATAGACATCACAGAAAAACCCCACATATGATTTATGAGAATTGAAAAAGCATGCAAAGCAAATTATCTGGATAATCAGTTAATTTCAATACTGTATGTAAATTGAAAATAGCTAAAAATGAAATTCATGAAATAAAAATTATGTATAATATCATAAAAATGAAACTTTTAATAATACCTCAAAGTATATGCACAAGCCATCTATGGAAAGATTATAAACTTTATTGAAAAGATGTCTAAAAGTATAGATAGATGTCCTGTTCTGAGATTACAACACTTAGTATTGGGAAGATGTCAATTATTTACAAATTGATCTATAGGTTTAATTTAATTCCAGTGAAAATGCCGATAGGATGTTTGTATGTGGGGAGGTTTTTAGTGTGTGTGTGTGTGTGTGTGTGTGTGTGTGTGTGTGTGTAGAAGAAGAGGGTAACAGAAGCAGGGTTAGAATAATCAGGGAAGACATGGAAATTCTTGAAGTGGAACTAAAATTTGTGAAAAAAATTAAACAGACAAAATACCACATTACTCCAAAAGAATAACAATTGATAGAGAAATCCTGTCTTAGCAGATATGTAACCTTAGAGTAATACTATAGTATTTAAAGCAATGAGATTCCTTTTCAGAGTTATGCCAATGCAACAAAATAGAAAACTCAGGAAACAGGATAGAGATGTAAACATTTGCAGAATTAGTATTACAGATATGTGGAAGATCATGGACTTTTCAGTAAATGGTATAGGTATTATTGGTTAAACATATAGAAAAAATGAAATTTGATGCCCATGTTACCTAAAACTAAAGGATCAATTTCAGGTAGATTAAAGATTAAATTCCGAAAGCAAAGCTTTGAAGAACTGAGAGTGTAATAGAAAAAGAATATGTTTCTTTCATCAGAGTATGGAAATACATCTTAAGCAAAATTCAAAAAAAAAAAATGCTGAATCAAAGGAAAAACTGTGCTTTCAACAATATGAAGATTAAGAGTTTCTAGGTCAACAGATGTCATCTAAGTCTATTTTGCACTGCTAAAATAAAATACCTGAGACTGAGTAATTCATAAAAACAGAAGATTATTTCTTACAGTTCTGAAAACTGGAAAGTCCAAGGTCAAGAAGCCACATCTGGAGGAGGTCTTCACACTGTGCCATCCCGTGGAGAAAGCAGAAGAGCAAGGAACCATGAATATCAGAGCCAAACATACTCCCACACTAAGGAGTCTGCTCCCATGACAATGCTGGCAACACTCCATTCACTAAGGCAGAGCCTTGTAACCAAATCACCTTTAAAGGCCCCACCTCTCAGCGCTTGCCTAGGACTACATATGAGCTTTGGGGGACACATTCAAACCGTAGAAGTCACTAAAAAGACTTGGAGCAAATATTCGCAACATGATAACAGCTAAATGAATAGAATCCACAACATTTAAAGGATTCTAATAAATCACTAAGAAAATGTAAATCCAATGAAAATGTATGAATAATCTGATGAGACACTTCCCTAAAGCAGAATGACAAGATGGCACTATACTTCACAAGTCACTGGAAGCATATTAATTTCACACAGCTCTTCAGTCTAGCAAAAATTATTTTAGCATTAGAAAGGGTTGGTTGTGATTGAAAGAAAATTTTTACCTTCTTCTGGCAGAAGCATAAATAGATATAACCATTTTTGAGAGCAATTTCACATTATATACTAGACTTGAAAATGATTCTTATTTCTGACTTTGCATTCCTAGATATATATTCAGAAAAACTTCCATGCATGCCCATTAGCAAGATACATGTGCAAGAGATATTTACAGCTGAAAAATGGCCCAAATATCATGTTATATTTGCACAATGGAAACCTTTACAGAAAGGAAATTTCAGTAGATAAATGACTCAACAGAATGATATTGAATAACAGTAAACCACAAAAAAGTACAAAATATCAGTGATATAAGTACACAAAGTAAGTATGCATTTACAGCTATCTGAAGTTCAAAAATATATAATAGTAAATACTATAAACAAAGTAAATGCCTTTATGTAGAAAAGTGGTTGAGTAAATTATTTATGGTCTTTTAACAAAATACTAAGTATCTGTACAAAATAATGAGTAATCTCTATATTATTTTATGACCTTATGAAAAAACAAAAACTAAAAACGATATATGGAAAAGTAGGCGAAATAAGAAAATATGTCTGATGGAGTACTACTCAACCCTAAAGAAGGATAAACGGGAGACTTCTACAAGTAAATGGATGGAACTTGAGATCATACTCATAAGTGAAATTAATTAGACCCATATATGTAAAAATCATACTGTTTCACTAGTCTGAAAAACTGAACTAGTAAATAGAATCTGAAATGTACAATAGATATGGTGAATTGGGAAGAAACTGTTCAAAAGAAAAGACAAACTTGGATAGGAGAAAAGGGAAAGGAAGAAAGGGAAAATATATGTATATACACACAAGATAGTTAAGATAGTTACACAGCTGGCTTCTGTTTGTTGTTGAACAGAATGTTTTGTGCTATACTGTTCAGACAAAATATCATGCCTATAGCCTGTACTCTGCATAACTACTAGGAAGACAATACACAATGTCTCAACTATTGTAACTGTCCTACGAACCTGTTTTGAAACTCGGTTCTATTGTTTGTTTTTCTTTTTTTTCTCTTTAAAATAAAAAAATGAAGATATGCCTGTATCTGCTCATATATGCAAAAAGGAAGTGTGAAGTCAAAAGTAACATTACAAGGTGCCTATGTGTGGTAGGTGGGAATGGGTAGTGTTGGCATGAAAGAAATTGAGGAGAGAAGATAAACATTTCCCTGGCTATAATTTATGTGTATTTCTGGCTTCTGGAACTATGTTGAAAATGCAAGCAACAAGAAATGTAATAAAATGGATGTGGGGAGGATACCCTAAAATGCAATATAGACAGAAGCAAATGAACCAAACTCAACTTCAGTTACATGGCATAACTTCAGTGAGATGGAGCAAGTATATCTGAACTAAATGCCCTCAAATTAAAGACAAAAAGAATTGGTAACAATTTTAAATTTGTAGTTTTCTTTTCTCTCACAGAGACATAAGTAAACCATTTTGAAGTTATGTTCATGCAATCTAGGATTTAGTAAAATAAGTAAATATATTGTGAATAACGAAAGACAGAATCCACATTGACTGAAAGAAAATTATAAATATGGGAAAGGAAGAGATTAGAATGAACTCGGTAAAATTAGACTGGAATCAGAATTATGAGAAAGATCTTATTCCAAGATTATACACATATATGTGCATACATGATGTTATACTTATATAAAATGTATGCATATATGAAACATATAAACACAGATTATATACATATATATGTGCATGTGAATCCACTGACACACATCTATATCTACTTACCAATCTACATCTATCCACTATATAAGCAGATTGATATGGAGACAGATACAGAAGTATCAGGGTAGATATATTTGCACACATAGAATTGTATAGGTAAATACATGTTCATGTGTGTGCATATGTACACACATGTGTATTTCCTAGTTCTATTTCCTGAGAGAACTAGCAGATATTAGTTGCAATGAGCATCTTTTGTGCCAAGATCTTGCTTTTTGAATATTATTTTCCAAAAAAGACAGTTTTCTTTAGAAAATTGTTGATTCTAATTCTGAGTGTGTAAAAATGAGTGTAAAATCTTGTGTCAGAGAATAAGGAACTGCTAAAAAAGGATAGAGGAATATCAGAAGGGCATATATGTGGTATAGTGGAAGCATGTCATAGTTTCAGAATTCCAGAAAAAGTTAGACATAAACTTCATATTTTGAAATAGAAATCCAAAATTTCCCTATGGTAACTTTCTCCATTTCTTCTCAGTGAGTTATTGCCATGGGTCTAAATTTGACAGAAGTTAGAACTAAATTGAAGGGTGACTGACCTGGTACAATTACTTTTATTGTCAAAGTAGAAACCAGAATTATAATCTCAGCATGCAGAACTGGAGATAACTAAAGAGACTATCCTTCTTTATTATAAAAATCATCAATGGCTTCAGAATCAGCTTGGGAATTATTTCATTGTTTGATTTTAGTACAGACACTAATCCTTCCAACTCCTAGCACTTTGTACTCATTATAACAAATCCCATTGTCCACCTCCCCACCCACAGACACATATCTTACAAGAAATGAAATTTAAGGAGCTTATTATATTTGTTTACCACACCACCAGTTCATATCAGAGCCATAATCGTCAGAAAAATCTATAGAATCTGAGAAAGGAATGCGTTCCTAACTTAAAGCCATTACCATGGGGGCTTAGTTGTCACTTATTCTCCATGGAAAAGGCCACTCATGGTGAAAAATGAGAGAGAGCTGATAAATAAAGGAATCTGGACATGATTGTGTCTTGAGCACGTAAATATGTCTCACACATAAACTCAAAATATTGAACCACAAATTTTCAAAGAAATACCCTTCTACTGATATGACTGTGATCAAGTTATTTGACATTCTTTAATTCCATTTTCTTTATCTGAAAAGATGTTTAATACCACTGCCATTCTGGCAAAGTCACAAAAAGACTAATATTTACTAGATGCTTAATAAAAGTTAATTTTTCTTTATTTTCCCCTTACTCCATTCTCATACCCTTACAGAAATGTGAGTATTGGAGAATGACTTTTTTTAAATTGTCTGAAACTACAGAACCAATAACCTAGCATAAGATTTAAAATACTGAACCTCTCCCTGAGATTTCAAGAAATTCTGTTTTGTCTTCATGTCTCTTTCTATTTCCCCAAACCAGAGTATATTTGTCATTTGCAAGATAACAAATATGTAAACATACCCAAAATATCTTTTTTTTGAAATTGTAATGCATGCTATGCTCCTTGAATATGGATGAGAAAGAAAAATACATTGTACAAGTACCACAATTTATGTTTCTCTGAAATTTTTGAAATTCTATTTTATCTGAGATTCTTTTATTCACACAGCTTATCACTATGTGACTGGGGCATCAGAAAAATAACAAATAAACCAAAAATATTTTAAGTTCAGAGCCTCGAATTTGTTATTACAGAATCTTCAAGAATTAGTTACACAAAGACAATACTATTTAGCCCGCCTTATGATAATAAGATTATTTCCCCCAGCCAAACTAATAAGATAATACCATCAATATTTCCCTGTGTTCGACATTAGATTAATGCGTCTTTATCTTCCAATTAACCTGCAATTATGTGCCTTAATATCTGACATTTTCTTGGATTTAGGTTAATCCATACAATGCCAATATTTGAAGATAAGGTCCCCAGGTCAATCAGCTAGAAACCATTCCCAGAAGTTGATGCTAATCAAATTTGTTCATGCAATTCAGTGAGGATATTGCTATAAGTTTTACAGCAGATGTTTGACACAGAAGAACACTCTTTATACTAGAATTTAAATCTTTTTTGTTGAGAAGTGACAAAGGTTGTTAAAATATACTTTTTTGGGTCACATAATTAAGGCACTCAATCAAAAATAATCAAAACAGCAATCTCCTTACAGCCTTCTCGAGTATGAAGTTTCTCAGCCTCTCAATGCAGCCCTGATGAAAACGCAGCATGAGGAATGGATGAAATTATGATCCGGGCTGAGAAATTAGCCTTAAGCAGTTGTTAATAAAGGCAAATAGAATTTTACAAACCAACATATAAACTTTGTGAGATTATATTATTGCTTTCTGCACCAAGGTAAAGTAGATTGATACCATTACTTCTTGAATATTATTTCTTAATTCATATTTAAAAAATCTTGGTTGATGATACAAGATCTAAAAATTAGAATAGATTGAACATGGCAATTGTCGTGGCTTGAAGCTGTTTAATCCTCAATTAAAAAGGTTTTTCTCCTAAATAATAACCAACTACCTGGTACTCCCCACTCCTATGATTTTCCACATACATCTAAAAAGATCATATTAATTTTCCAAGAATATTCTTGTTTTTTTCAATTAAGTGATAAAGAATACACACACACACAAACACACAGTCTTATTTACATGTACACATCTTTTCTCAGTGTCCAAAATCATCATTCTATGCAAGTATTCATTTCATTTTAAAAATAGCAATTAAAATATTAAATACAAAACAATTGAATTCAAATGTTTCTCTCACCTAAGTAAGACTGGAAAATTTAGGAACATTAAGTAGTCTATAAAAGCATCTTTCCCCACAGCTAGCACTTCCTCTAAAATACTTTGTGACTAGAGCTTTTGGTTAAATTATTAATTTTTTACTTAAAATTTTTCTCCAACACATTCTCATTTAGAAAACATCAATAGTGATAAACATATTTCATACAGCACTATGAAGTTGAAGTGCAAGTTCATTTTGTCTCTGTGCCTGCCCCTTTAGAATATATTAATACAATCAGGTCAGATTTAAATATTGTATTTATTAATCAAAAAATCTTCTGGTACAATTAGCAGTTTTATTTTTGTTTTTAATATGACACAATGATGAAAGGTTAGATTGGAAAATAGAACACTATAAAATCATTAGCGACCTCTTTCAAGCTCCTTATAACATCTCCTAACACCAATCATGTTAGGATCATGCTGTCATTTATACAATAACCTTTGTCCATATGTGAACTAAAGTTTACCTGTGTAATTTATCGTCTTCCAACAAGGTCTGAAGAGCTATCTTCACTGTAACTTTTTTTGGTAAAAATCAAATCCAACTACTCACTAAAACAAGAACTCTCTAGCTTTCTACTCTGCAGAATCTCTCTACAGATTCCATACCAGAACTCCGTAACCAAAACTACCAGAATGCATATGACAGAGACCTGCCTAGTGGACATTTAGTCCCAGTGGGAGTTAAAATAGGCCATATCAGTTAAAGGCTCAAATGCACAAGTCACAGTATTTTATTTCCAGACAGAGTAAAAGCTGATCTTTCCCCTCCAAACTATTAGCAATGCAAGTTATTTTCTTTATATCAGGCACAGATACCACTTGCTTATGTGCTAAATAAAAACTTGGGAATATGGATGGCATCTGTATCATCAGTAAAAACAAGTCTTCTAAAATACAATCTTATAAATGAGCTGTAGCTTTAGAAACATATCATTGCTTATTCCAAAAAAGGACCTTCTAGAGAGCAGAGGACTATAAGAAACCAGAAATGTTACATATCTGTTACTATGCTTCATGAAGGCAAAGATGGAGATATATTAGTACCATATGGGAGGGAATTTGACTCCAGAATCCGTCTTTGTGGGTATTTCCTAAAATAAGTCACCAAGTTGGTAGAACAAATAAAATAAAAACTAAATGACTTTAAAAAAATCAGAAAACTCATCTGAAAAATTAAGTAATTCTCTATCAAAAATAATATATTTTGATATATATAACGTGTTATAGAACTCCTCTCAAGTGACTTCATGTAGCAGATCACAATTACAGGCATAGAACAACCTATAATCAAAGTGAAGCACCTGAGAAAACTGTGTTAGGAGAAAGTGATTTCCAGGTTATATACTTGAAGAGGCAGAGGTAAGAAACCAAAGCTGAAATTGGATTTCGGTTTGTTACTGTACCGGCCAGTCCTTGGTCCATTCTACATTCAGCAATGATCAAATCGAGTGCTGTATAACGGTAGAACGGGGCTATAGTCTGCACATTGGCACCCCATTATATACCTCCAGATACAGAATTTCCTGCTATCCTAGTATCGACTCTGAGACCTCTTATCTTGAGTTGCACTGAATATGATGGCTTAAAATAGAAGCAATCAAAGGAAAGACCAGACTTCTGCGGAATCAGGTCCATTCCTTTGTCACGATTAACTGTATCACTAATTCTTTCAGGAAAGAGCATGAGAAATATCAGTCTCCTCATTCACAAGTGAGAGAGAAATGGTGTGGGGGTCACAGTCATAAGAATTAGATTTTCTTAGGAAAAAAAGGAATCAAGAGTTGAATTAGCCTGGCAGTGCTCAGAATGAGAAAGTAGCTAAGGCACTATCTAATTTAGAAGAACTCACTAACCTTGTAAAGCATTGATTAATCTAACTAATCTTGTGTAACCACATTGTTTCCGAAGTAATAACTAACCCTATCTTTAAGAAAAGAGAGGGTGGCTTTCTTAATCAGTTTATAGCTATAATTTCCAAACAGGAAAATAGTTTTAGGGGCAAATATCTCAGGGAGTAGATATAGTAACTAGATCTAGAGTCAGTAGAAGCAAGTCTATACTCATGAAATGAAAACCAATATATTACCAAGAGACTCTGCTGGAAATGATAACCAAAGGGAGAAACCTCTGTCTTCCTGGGGCGGAATACATTAAAGTCCCTCAGACAGGAAACAGATCCCATGATGAAGTTTCTGTTCTCAGATCTTTACAAATATCCCATCTGTTTTCAGGAGGGTGGAATATTTTCTCTTGTTATTAAAAAATATACTAGCAAATAATTTGAGAAAGGAGTTACAAGAGCAAAGCTTGATTCTGATGCCCCATGTGTATTAGAGGATAACAAAGCCTACCTATGTTCCCTTTAATATAAGTTTATATGAGTTAAAATAAAATTTAATTAGGATTCAGTGTGGCCAGGCATGTATGAAAGATGACAAAAGGTGGAGACAAAGAATACATCTAGTCTCTTTGATTAATTTTATGTAGGAGTTTTTGACATATCACATGGTGTATGAGCAGCTTTTCTAGGTTATACTCACATAACAAAAACCTCAAGCCTCAGGGTTACGATGCAGGTGTAATAGCAGTATAGGTGAGCTGTTGGCTAGAGACAGGTGACTACCTCTGCTCAAGTGTTCTGCTTGGAGTGTTATCTTTTTTCTGGGTTTGAGTAACCTCTCTCTAGAACATGCTAACTTGTTGTCACAAAAGCACATAGCGGCTCTTAAGGTTCCTGCTGACATATCATTATTCAGGTTAGTTTTACAGGAAAACCTGGTGTTAGGTGGGAAGTACCTACCTTTCATCCCCTACACACACAGCAGGTTCTGTGGGTCACCTGGCAAAGGACAAGATGGGTAGTTTTCACAGAAGAGGATACTTGAAACGGTTTTAAAAACTCTCTCCAATGGAAACCTTGAATGCGATCAAGAAAGAAAAACCTTGATTATCATAATAACGGGGTGCACAAACTTCAAAATAAGTAACCCATTTAATTTTACTAAAGACCAAATAGAATTGTTCATAGACATAAAAAAGTAACATATTTTAATCGTGTGTGTGTGTGGGGTTTGGTGAGTAAGCAATTGAGACAACAAGGACAACTGTTATTTTTTTGTTCTTTGAAAACAAAGAAAATACCTGAAGAATGAATGTACAGGTTGTTCCATTTGAACATTGTAACATTCAAAGGGTGGCTTGGGACTGAAGATGGACAGAACAAAGGTCAAATAACTCAGATGCACTCTCCAAGGCAGCTCCTGACTGAATTGATTCATGTTTCTCAGTGGTACATACTCCAGAGCCTCGTTAGTATGTTGTTAAGTAATCAAATATACATATATGAAAACGTGGTTAGCTAGGACCTAATGAGCTGAAATATTGAAAGAATTCATATTTTACCAGGAATTTCCAAAGAAAAAAGCAAAAATAGCAAAAAAAAAAAAAAGCCATAACTGGCATAACTTTTATTATAGATTCATGTAAATCTTCATCTACACTGAGCTAGAGATACTACTCAAATATTAAAAGAAAAGCAATTACTAGTGTGAGATCTTGAGTTTGATTCCTGGTACCAAAAAAATCAAAAATCAAAATCAAAATGAATGAAAGAGAGACAGAAAAAAGTGTTGTTCCCAGTGACTGAAAAATATTGCCTGTTCATCCCATACTGTTTTAAAAGATGTAATTAAGTGTGGCTGTTTCAGAAAAAATAAAACCAATTTATTTTTAAATTAATTTTAAGCATTAATTTTAAATTGTTTTTAGAAAATTTCAATAAATTATTGTTTTGATTTTAAGTCAACCTAATTTTGTTTTTGAAATCTAACAAGAACAGATCACCTATAGGCATGAAATAAATTTCATTTACTTATTTATTTATATCAATTATTTGGCCATTCATTTTTACAAAGTTGAAAGTTGCCTAACCAGATAACCTTAGCTTATTTTCTATAAAAATAGGATTATTATGTTCTTACAATAATTACATAGGTATGTAAAAACTTAGAACAGTCCCTGGAACCAAGCAAATGCTTAGTAAATGCTGGTTATTGATTTATTATGCATTGCATTCTGGTCTATGCAACAAATAAAGAGAGAGCAATAGGATAATATGAAGAATAGAAAAATAAAGGACCTTTTTTTTAATTTAAGAGAAAAAAAGACACTTATAAGAAAGACAAAAAGCAAAAGAGACAAACAAATCACTAGTCAATGCACAACAGTAACATTACAGGTTTACAAAACAGGATGATAGAAACGACAAGGTTGCAATATTGCGTATTGTTATCTTCAAAATGAGTGTTTACATTAACAGATATAGACATGTAAAATTGATCTAATCATATGAGTGTTAACTGTTCTTTCTCAATAACTAATACATTCAGCACTATGTTCGTTTTAGTTATCTTACATATATAAAAGACATTTTGATTCTCCTCAAAATTATCTTTTCTAAAGCTTTTTCCTCAGTACCATATTGTTTCTTAATTTGGGCAACTGATATTTTCTCAATATTAAGTAAAATGTAATAAATAATTAATAAAGTAAAAGCCATTAGAAAATTGCTAAATAGACATAAGCAAACTCCAAGGCTATTGTGTGAATACCACTTAAAGAAAATTCCTTAACCTTTTTTTTACAGTGTGTTTTTTAACTCTAATATTTCAAGAGATGTTTGTTTTTCTGCTATAAGCATGGCTGTGCATGTATCACTATGGTATGATGACTCCATCTCTTTGGGGAAGATCCCTAGAAGGAGAACAGTTGGGTCAAATGGAACCTTTAGCTTTAGTTTTAGTTTTTCGGGAAATCTCCATACCGATTGACAAAGTGGTTGTACCAACTTATGGTCTGATCACCAAGGGAGAAAGGTTTGTTTTTCCCTGAAGCCTCACCAGAATTTGTTACTGGTTGATTTCTTGATGACAGTCATTCTTTCTGGAATGAGAAGGAATCTCAGTATTGTTCTAATTTGCGTTTATTGACTTACTGGTGGTGTTGAACATGTTTTAGGCATTTATTGACTATTTGTGATAGTCCACACGCGTGTCAACAGATAATGAATAAAGAAAATGTGGTGTTTATACACAATGGAATACTATTTTGCCACAAAGAAGGTTAAACATGAAACATTTTTAGGTAAATGGATGCATCTCGAGACTATAATCTTAAGTTAAATAAATTGGACACACAAGTTTAAATATCACATTGCTTGCCCTATGTGAGAAACATAAAATATAAATAAGGAGCAAAATAGAGGATACATATAAGGAAGCAGAAAGAAATTTTTCAAATGACAAGGGGGAGCAAGAGATGGGGGAAGGGAAAAGGAAGGAAAAAAGAGATTTAGGGAAAAAAAGAATTGCAGAAAAAATGGAAATAGAACTTTTACAAATGTGTAAGGGAAGCAGGATTGGAAGGAGAAAAGGGAAAGAGGGCACAAAAAAGGATTATAATGCGTTATGTATGCATATAAATTCTCCATGATGAATGTAATCATTCTATATTGCAAACACATGCTATTTTTATACTACTGTATTTTTATTAAAATATAATGATATAACATACAGAATAAATGTTTATTTTTACTGTGAGAGAAAAATGTAAAGTTACACAGTAAAATGCAAAACTTTAAGAGTACATTTTCATGTCTGAAGTGACTCTTTTCTATTCTATATTCAATTGATGGCCTCAACTGAGTCCCTAACTACTTTTGTCAGAGCGTGCCTACCAAATTCAAGATGAATGAGGAGCCATCCCCTCCTTCAGAAGGCTCACAGTCTGGACAGCAGGTTGATGGTAGAGTGCAAATTGCTAACTAGAGTAGAATACTATGCCACTTGCTGTTCTCCATGCTTTCCGTGAGTCCTTACAACCAGGGATTGCCTGGTTCACTGGCTCTCTACAAATAAGGAAGTTCCAATGTATATTGTGTGCCGGTGTGCATGGTATAAATACTCACAGTGTGGTTGATTTCAAGTAACCAACAGTTTAAGCTAGCTTTTTAAGTTTCTGAGTACTTATTTAACAATCTGCTCTTGTGAGGAATCACCTTCCATTTTGGCATAGACTATTCCCCTTCAAAGGTTGGACTAAATGATTGTAAAACATCCTTTTCTCTCTAGCCTCATTTTGTACACATTTTTATCCTTTTCTGATGTCATTTGCATAAGGAAGTCTTTCCCAAATCACCTAGTGTGAAGGTATGTTTTTCTTCCTTTCCTCACTATTTTTCCCCTGGATCTTGAATGTGACACAATGTCCAGAGCACTCACGTACTTCTTCTCTACCTCCTCCAGGAAGTTGAGAGCAGCTTAAATCAGAATCAGTGCCTTATCTTGTTGTAAAGACAAAATCAAGAAATACATGAAAATAAATGCCAGGAGAAAAGGCTACATACCCTGGGCATTGAGATAAGAAGGAAAAGGGTAATAAGAAAGATCTGATGAAACAGATCTCATTTAAGCATAGGACAGAAAATGGACTGATTTCTCAGAGAAGAGACTAGAAGGTGTGGAGAATGTTCCACTGGGGAGGTAAGATGGAGAATACATCACATAGTTCAAAGCTCAGGAACAAGATTTTGGAGATACCGGAGCCAAATGCCAGAGGGTTAAATCTGGCCTTGGTCACTTACCTGTTTCAGGAGTAAGAGAAATGATATAAAAAGGAAAAAAAATGAATTTAATTTGTTTGGTCAAACTAGGGAGAGAGCTAATCTGCCTTTTGCCAAACTCACAGAAGTGATACTATTTATAGGAGGTATACTTTACCTAAAACAGAAGGTAAGAAATATACATGTGAGCTAGGTTATGGGCCCACTAGCAACATGCGATTCACATTTCCCAGGTTGTGTTGCATCCTCAAGGGATCAGGGCTGGGGGTAGGGGCAGTTCAGATTTTGTTCTCAGAATGAGATATTTGCCCATAAGTATCTGGAATTGAGGAATTGCTTAAAGAACAGAGCGTCAGTAGGATAATGCTGTTTTATTGGTACTGAGAAACAAAAAAATTTTGAAGTGTCTTTAAAAATTTGTATCTGTAGGGAAGTCTTATTACAATGCTCATTGAAAAATGGACCCTCTATTAAGAAGGAAGGTTAGTTACAAGGTAGAAAGAATATGGTAGAAAAGAATACAGAGTTGAGTCCAAAAGCTTGAGTGAAAAGCCTGCATTTAAATTTGTAAGGAACCAAGAACAAAGTATTAAGCAGTTAATAATATATTTGAAAATCGTAGACCAGAGATATAAGGGTTATATTTACCCTTCAAATATAAATAAATAATAAGCAAATAAGTCAAACAACAATGGAAACAGCTACTCTGTGTGGATCTTTGGTCTGCAAACCCTTCCCTTTCTCCTTCCTTCCTTCTTCCCTGCCTTCTTTTCTGTCTTTCCTTCCTTTATTCCTTCTTTCCTTTCTTCCTTTCTTCCTCTGCTCCTACATTTCAATGTCAGCATTGAAAGGAAAAGCTCTTTCTTTACTACCGCAGTGATAGTAAAGCCAAAATCACTATGTACTTCCAATATTTCTGCCAAGGAATCATGCATATCTTATTAATACAAAAAGCTTTTTTACATTAAAAGTGACATATACAAGTATCATGTTTTGCATTTTTAAGTACTGTGGAATAAAACTTTCCATCAGGTTTTTAAAAGCAACATCTGAGACAATATATCATATATTGGTGATTCTAAAAATAAGTTTGTATACAAAAATTAGACTCATGCGTTCGACCAAGGGTTATAAAAGCCAGATGACATCAGTAGTAACTTTCCTATAGCATACCATGGAATTAGACAAACTTTCCCTGGTTTGATCATCAGCCCTCTTTTCAAAGCAAATCCACATGTTTTGTTTTAATCTTTAATGGGTAAGTGACCTGTGAAATACAAAAATACCAAACAAGACGTGCTTTATTTCAATTCTGGTAAAGATATTTTTAGGGTAGAGAAAGTCAGTGCAAATAGGATGCCAATGCTCTCTCTTCCCAATTACTGTTATAACTTTCAAATTTAGGGTTATAGAGAGCTCACATGGAGAGACTCATAAATAAATTTATCATATACCTAAGATGTAATGTAATCCATGGTCCCATGGATTTTGGAGGTAGAGCTATCTATTAACCAAAAGGCTTTTAATAAGCCATGTGTATCTTTATGCAGGTTACAGAATTCCAGATAAAACAAAAAACAAGCCCGTTGGTATTTGGTGGTATAATTTCTATCTCCTTATCTTTATTATCACAGTGTGAAGAAAACAAGGATCATTCAGTCAACACCTTCTCTGTGAATTCTTTATGGAACTTAGCTTGGTTCTGTATCCATATTTATAAAAATAATTGTTATCCTATTATTATATTGTATTCAAATGATTTTCTGATGTATTTTCCCTCAAAATAACGTGCATTGTCTTTCATCTGTGTATATATCCATATCTTCAAAATGCAGAGTCCAATACGTAGTAAGCCCTCTATTAATGCTTTCTGAAATAATCCAGCGGGTGCTTGCAATTAATTTTTCTGTTACACATCCACGCCTGTGTAAAACACAGCCACTTATAAAGTACATTTACCACAACTTCTAGGGAAGAAATATTACCCATTTCATTATGAAACCGCAAGGGCTCATTAGTAGACTGAAGGACACTCAAAAGTGCAACAATACAATGTGGTGTGTGGCAATAAATAGGCGTCATCTTCTTAATGCACAGCTTGGGTGTAGAATTTTTGAAATTAACACTAGACACCTTTTATTGCATATGGAGCAAATGCCAATTGGAAAGGAATGTTCCAATTTACAAAATGCAATTTAAAACGTATTTGCTGGTGTTAAATTGCTCAGAGAGCTAATTCTAGATAAATGTAAACTTTCAGTCCAAAACAGAACTATTTTTGAAGGCCAGCTATTAGCGTGAAGGTGATCTTATGGCTGCACTTTTAATAAGAATATTGTGATAAAGGAATGCTTTTGGATTATCAGTACAAAAGTGTAACCCTTCTCAATAGACATGTTGACTATAAATCCAAAGAAGCCCAGGTTAATTCAGTAGGTGCATACCTGGTGACAAGATGAATAGTAATATCAAATGCATAAACTTATCACCTCTTATTTGTATTTTGAGGGCTGTAGCAGGTAACAGTACATCATATTCCTTTTACAATTTAAGGTAGCATGACAACTTTTCTGAAGGCAGCCATGTTACTAATTTGTTATGCATTTATTATCCATTCAAGAGGGGCAGGAAAGAGGACAAGATCCTTCCTCCTGAGTACACCTTCTGTACAACAATTCATTTGTGTAATACATACTCATTCACTCAAGGCTGGCATTCAAGTCACCATCCTTAATTATAATCGTTGGCTCCAGTGAGTAATCTGTGGATGGTTTTGAGCTGCTGCCAAAGATAATATATCTTGGGGAGGGGAGATAAGCTTATGGGAAGAGAAGTTCTTTTCCCATAAATGATGAATCAATCCATTAGATTTGTGATAATCAATGCTCTGGATCCTTTTCATGTCAAAGTAGGGGGAGGGAAAACCTTAGTGAAGTGGCCAATCATTATTAATTCATTCATTGGAGTAATATTAATCATGAAGAGCTAATGTGATATTAATGTGACTATAATGCAGGCTTCAAAAAGAGTTTCACTCTAGAATAGAAACATGGCGTAGGTTTTGTTTTCTAATTTAGTTACCTAACAGGGAATTTCTAAAGATTTTTAGGAAAGAGGCAACATCTTGCATGTTTTGTACTTGAGCATGGAACTACAGGAATTATACTGAGAGCTCACCTGTAAATTTCCTGCTTGGTCCCAGGTTGTCTGAGACAGCCAGCACTCTGGCAGTGAAATGTCCTTCCAGGAAACATGTATTGCTGAGGATGCTGGGGTATGAGAATCAGGAGGACAGGTTTCTGGGAACAGAATCTCTTCTCCAATTATGCTTGTTCCTTAAAACAAATTTGAAGGAGATGAAAAAGTAGAGAGCAAAAGCCTGACTTTTCTTGGATTGCAGAACGTTTCTGAAATTAATTTAACCCAGTCTCTTCAAATGTACAATGAGGACTTATTTCTGAAGACTTTGAGGGAAAAAATCCAATGTTTCAACTCTATCAGAGAGACTAGTCAATGTTCATTCCAGTTGTCTTAGTCCTACTTTAGCATACTTTCTGGAAGGTGACCCAATAGATGGATAATCCAGGAAACTGAGACCATAGAACCCAACAAGTCTGTTAGGATCTGACTTTCAGTTATGTACCAATTCATCCCTTTGCTGCTCATATAAAACCAGTTAGCTCAGAATTCCTCATGTGAATCACATGGTTACTAACGGCAACATCTCTGCCTAGAATCTCTGTCTTTCTCAACTTCAGGCCAGCTTTCTCCTTCTGTTTAAAAATTCAAGTCAAGCACCATTTTCCCCAGGTGTCCTCCTTTTTACTGACTTAACTTCACTCATTTATGTCTCTGAAGTTCCTGGGCGCATATCTATCAGTCTGCTTACAACATAATTCAAGTAACCATTTTGCCTTTCTCCCACCAAAACATGATTTTTTTCAACACTTAGTAGTGTTTCTTACTCACCTTTGTATTCTTGGCATTTAGTTAAGCCCCAACCACATACAGAAGTAGTAAAATATTTTGAGGGAATAAACTGAATCCATGAACAATGTGTTAGCACAATATTTAAATAGAGGCCTCTTATTTTTATTCTAAATTCTTGCTAATCTTACTATGTGCATCAGTAGGCAGCCACTTAATTGATTTTTCTATTATACATCTTCATTTTGTTGCCTATTTTACAATTTATGTCTTCCTTGGTAATCGCCAGTATTAACTTTCATAATTCAATTTTCTGCCATTCACTTTAAGGTTATATTACCACTAGTGTTAGTTTTTCCAAAGAAAGTACTTCTGTTGGTTATGTTTCCATATATTTTGGAACTAAACCTTGTTGATATATCTTATTGGTATAAGTTTTTAAACTGATAATAGTTAACTATAGGTCTTGTGGTTACAAATGATGCGATAGGTAAACAGTACTGTTATAAAGTTGTACTGATAGATGTCAGGCCTCTTCCTTTTCCATGCCTCAGATAAATTTTAATACACATTAAAATAAAGTAATAAAAAATTCTTCTTTGGATCTATTCTTTCCTAATTTCCAAGTATATATGTACATAACTTCCAAAATTTATTTTTGATGAATCCTCCTCAGGCTTCTCAAACATAAAATGCCTAAAAACAAAACAAAATAAATCTGTAGATCTTCATGCATATTTTTCCTCTTCCTTATGAAATCTTTCAGTATCTGTAGGCTACACATTGCGTCATTCATTTCTTTCTCCAAATTATCTCCTGAGAGTTTCTCTGCTTTACACCTCAAAGTCATCTATCGTAGATCCTTATCATCTTTTGTGCAATTTAAGAGAAAGTCCTGAATTAGCCTTCTGCCTTCAACCCCCTCCTTATTGTGTCCTCTCCACTCTAAAAGAGATCTTTAATAGCATAATACCCTGCTTAAGTGCTTCAAATGACCCTTGATTCAGTATAGGATTAAGTCCGAAATTCTTAGGCTGGTACACAAGGCCTTTTCTAATCTATTCCCCAAAGACTCTTCCATGTTCACTACTGCCATTTGAAATTTGCTGTCTTTCACATGCAGGGTTAAATTGCTCTCATACTGGGAATGGTTTGTGAAGGTAGGGAAGAAATATTTGTAAAAGACCAAATGTTATGTTAAGATTTTATATATGTCACCTTTTATCACTTTCACAAGAATTTCAGGAGGAAGCTCAAATTATCCCTGTGTTAAAGATAAAACGGCAAAAGCAACAAACCTTGGCTAAAGATGTTTGTTGGTTTTTTAATGATAAAACAACATTCACCTTGTGATCTTTCTGCCTCAGAGGTCTTCCCCTAATTTTGCTGATTGGTGTTCCTTAAAGGTGCTACTTTTCACACTTACTTTTCAAGAGACATTTCTTCTTTATGAACACTTTATACCTTCTAACTTACACCACTGATAATCCTTTTATTTGGTTTTTGATGCTTCTATTTGATATAATTTCATCAATCAAATTTGCTATACCTTCCTTTCTGTCTTAATGCTTCATATATAAGTCTGTTCTAATTGTTTACTGTCTCCAGTTGCAGTTGTAATTGCCAAGTTACGTAGACTTCAATGGTAAAAGAGTGATTTACCCATGTTTGCAATTCCAGTGCGTTATGTGATGTCTGACACATAGTAGGATTTCTAAACAAGCTTGTTTAGGAATTCGTTAAATGAATATGTTCTTATAATAAGGGTATTAAGTGTACATTTTCTCTGAAAATTCAAATGTAGATATATAAATTAATCAAATTTTAATTAAATATTCTGTCTCCATGCTATTGAATTTATGATAAATACAACATGATTTTGAGAAATTTCAAACCCGAAAAATTTATGTGGTGCCTCGCAAATGGCATCCAGAGTAAAAACTCTGGATTTAACTCTGCCATAAACACCCTCTAATTTTCCATTGTGCAACCTAGATGCCCTTCCACAGTCATAAGACACAAATGTTGGAGCCACACTGCCTTGGATTCAAATACTACCCCCATTACCTCAGTAGTTTATCTTTGTGTCTCTGTTTACCAGTCTTTAAAATGAAAATAATGATGATATCTTCTTATTAAAATTGTGTGATTATTGAATTAATGTACACAAAGCACTTATGACAGTATGTGACATGTAGTACATTCTATATACAGGTTAACTGAGTTATTCTGTGCATTATGCTCTTTAGATATTCAATCCAATACATTGGCTTCATCTCTTGGTGAATGACTCAAACACTTACAAGAATTTTTATGTTGATATTGTTGTTGTTTTGTTTTTAGAGACAAAGTCTCATTATGTAGCCCCAAATGGCCTTGAACTCATGGTGATCTTCCTGCCTCAGTCATTGATTGCTGAGATCATGGGTGTATGCCTCCCTGACAGGACATTATAATTTTTATCTTTGCTATCTCTTCTAAACACTAGTTACAAATTTACAAATGGACAATGAATAATGTGCCTGCATATCTGCTGAAAATAAAATATGCATGTTAAAAGCCAAAGCTCTTATGTATTAATAGGTTTTTGTTCCTTTTCCATAGTCCTCATAGTGAATCAGTAGATCCGATTAATCTCCACTTACCTTCTTTAGCATTACCACCCTCATACAAATCAGTTAACCTATACATGAATGAACTAAATAGCATATGAATTGCTTCAAATTAGAAAGTGTTTTAAACTGAATGAAAAAGAGAAAGCAATAATGAGAAAAAATGTGTAACACAAAATACCTGTATTCAAGGGAAGAAAACTGTCCAATCAATGATTGTATCTTCACTCTAGCAAACTAGAAAAAAGAGAGAAAAACAAAAATAAGCAGACAAAAATAATAAAGACTGGAGCATAAATCAATTTAATAAAAAGTAAAACAATAAAGAAAATTAATGAGACCAAAACTCCTTACATAGTATCATGAAATTGATAAATCTTGAGACAGACAGATGAGGAAAAGAGAGAAAGCACATAACTAAGGATGTTCCTTTGCATAGCTATCTTTAAAAGACTTACTCAGACTACAAGATATAGATTTGCAAAATTTATCTAATCCTATGAATGCTGTTTTGTTCCAAGAACTAATAGAATTAGTAATACAATCCTCTTAGCTATCTTAATTGTTGTGAAGTCCAGTAATGGTTTTACCCTTTGTTTTGATTGTTCTTAGTCTGTTCTGTATTATTTGATTTCAATATGTGCGAAAGTGTGGACAGCTATTTTGAAGAGAACAAGAGACATTATGGTAGCCATTGTTGATTTTCCTATTGTCTGGTTTTGAAGACTTGTAAAGCTTTCATTCTTTTGTTTTTATCAGTTTTATACTATTATCTTTTGTTTGAATTCATTGTGAGTGAAGAAATGGACAAATATTTTGAAGAAAACAAGAGATGTTATGATAGCCACTGTTGATTTCCTGTTGTCTTGTTTTGAAGTCCTGTGTTGCTTGCATTGTTTTGTCCTGATCTTCTTTCTTCTGTCCTGTTTTGTTTTGTTTTATTCTCTTTAAAATAAAATTAAAAAATAAAAATAAATTTAAAAAAGAGAGAGAAGACACAGATTATCAGTGTTAAGAATGAGAAGCACACCTTGAATACCCTCCCAGAAAAAGTGTGAAATTTGGGGAGGCTGGGACAAGAGAAGTGTATGGAGATGAAAATGATCAAAGTGTGTTCTACAATATACTAACTTGACAAAATAAAACTACTATTATCTATAAGCAATATGTGCTGATAAAAAAATATGAAACAAAAGGAATTAAAATTATCAGCAATGTTTTTTCATAAGTGAGAGAAGACATTAAAGTATTAATAATAGTTAATCATCATTAAGGAAAATATAAAATTATGAGAGCAAGGTCTTTACTAAAGATTTCACTGATATTAAAAGGGAATAAGAGATTTTTAGGAACAATACTATATCAATAAATTTGACAACATAGAGGAAATGGATAATATATGAAAAACGTAAACCATAAATCTCACACAAGAAGAAATAGATAACATGAATAACTGTGTATATATTAAAGAATTGAATTTCTCTTTAAAAATCTTTCCTCAAGAAAATGCCAGGCCCAGATGGCTTGATTGATGAATCCTATCAAATATTTAAGAAATACAGTATATCACTTCTATACAAAGTATCCCAAAGAATTGAAAAATGTTATCCAATATATTCCGTGAGGTGAACATTGTTCTAATATCAAAACCAGAAAAAAAAATATATTAGAAAACTGTAAAGCATCAATACTTATTTACAGATAGATGTGTTTTTAAAAATGACGTAGATGTAAGGTATGTATACTGTAAACATGTTTCAAACACAACTTTATCATTTTATATTCAACAATATGCTGTATAAAAAGATAATGTATCATTCCAACTTAAGATTTATTCCAGGAATGCAACGATCGTTTAATTCAGAAAAATCAATCTATTTAGACACATCAAACCAGATTAGTTCATTGTGGCTGCTATAGCAAAGCTGCAAACAACAGAAATTTTTTTCAGAATTCCAAAGGCCAAGAATTCCAAATTCAGGTTGTTGACAGATTCAATGCCTGGTGAAGTCCTTCTTTCTGCTGCACCGAAGGCCTCTTCTTACTGCGTCCTCATATGGTAGTAAGAACTGTTAGGTCTCTGAGATCTTTTTTGTAAGGACACTAATCCCATTTCTAATCACCTATCAAAGGCCCCTCCTTCTCATATCTAACTTACCTTGGAAGTTAAGATTTCAACACATGAATTTTGCAGGAACAGAAGTACTTAGACCTTAGAAAAAACTAAAAATAAAAAACGATGATCATATTAGGCATACAAAAAGAATTTTTAGAAATCTAACAGCTATTCATAATAGAAATTCAGCAAACCAGGAATACAAGGATGTTTTTAAATCTACAACTACAAAAGATTTCTATAGCTAATTTCATGCTTCATGGTGAAAAGCTCCATGATTTCCTCCTAAGATCAAGAACAAAATAAGAGTATATCTTACCACTTTGATTAAAAATTGTATTTCAGATTCTAGCCAATACAGTAAGTAGCAGTAAGGCAATAAAATAAAAAAGTCATCTAGATTTAAGAAAGAAATAAAATTGTATTATTTCACAGGTGACACAACCATTTTATTGTAGATTATTCAGTGAAATCTACAGAGAAGCTACTAGAACTAAAAATGAGTTGAGCAAACAAAGTTTTTAAGATTAACACTCAAAATTCAATTGTATTTCTATGCATTACAATAGTTAGGTATTTAAACTTTTAAAATATTGTTTACAACAACATAAAATATAAAAGAGAGAGATATTAGACAAAAGGTGTGCATGACCTATAACTTGAAAATTATAAAGCATTGTAGAGGGAAGTTTAAGATAACATAAGTAGAGAAATATAGCTTTGTCATCAATAGGAAAATTGAACATCAACAAAATGTCAGTTTTCTCTAAATCAATCCATGAATTGTGGGGGTAGAATGTGATCATAGATCAAAACTTACAAAATTGTACAATTTAAATATCTGAGGTTTTTCTTTCATCACAAGTGCCCCTCAATAAAGCTATTTTAAAAACTAGTAAATAGTTCCCCATGGTTTTCATCTGATATGGCAAGTTTCAAGTGTTAGTAGAAAAATGGGAGCTTTAAGGGTTTTTTTAACAGCTAAGTCACTTTAGGGGAAACACTTCACCTTATTGAATGCTGGTTTCCCCATCTATCCAAGAGGAGTAGTAAAACTGGCTGAAATGTTTGTTATTAGAAATAATTATAACATTTTATTTAAAGTGCCTAGGATAGCACCTGACACCAGGTATTAGAAAGCTTTAAACTCAAGGTAAGCAATGATCAGATATTGCCTTAGAGATTAGTCACTATTTAAGAATAAGTGAGTAGAGCGTTAAAGAACTATTTCCCTTAGTTCACATTTTGCCTAGGGCTTATCCTGAGTTTCATGTCACTAAATAATTTATGGAACCTTATGTCATACAATTTAAAATCTTACAGATGTTCACAATAGACACCATGATTTATTATCATTACCTGAATTTTGCTACATTTTTGCTCACAAAAAATTTGTTTAAATAGTCACAACCTTAATATATTAAGATGTATCTCTGTTGCCTTTGGCTTTTCAAAAATTGATGAATTTCAACCTAAAGCAAATATTGATAAACCATATATGCCATTTGAAATGCACAGTTTTCTTTTCTCTAGAGCAAATGCAACAAATGCTTACATTTATCTATGAACTTTAGTGGTGAGTGTTATTAGCTTTATGACCACGGGCAAGCCAATAACATTCTTACATCTATGTTTCTTAATTTTTCTAAAGTAAGGTTTTGATCCCATGACTTCCAAACCATTGCCTTCTTCAAAAACATATTGCTGGAGGAGTACATGGATATTTGAATTCTTCTAAAGTGCCATGAAATAAATAATCTTGGTTATTTCAAAGCATATTATTGAATATTTAAAATATTTGCATGATTTTTATGATTCCTTTTTAAATATATGAAGATTTTTCTTGGAAAATCTGAATCATCAAAGATCTCTAAATCCACTGATACCAATTTCACAACTTCTAAAAGAAACTGATTTAAAATAAATGTTAATTAAAGATGCTGGAGTGTGGCATGGTTTGATGATTATGCTATTATCTTAAGTTATTTTTTGCAAATGTTCACAAACAATTGTTTTTCTGGTTTGGTGTACATAGAATATTTCAGAATATTCAGTTTTATTCTATTTTAGAAGGTGATCGAATAAAAATGGACTCCCATGTATTTGAATCTCTCCATATTTTATCTGTAGTTACAAAACAGGAAAAGAAAAGAGAAAATAGGTAAGTAGATTAATTTGTGTGTACACATGTGGATGTCATCACTACAATTTAAAAGACCAATAAATGGTACGTAACTGCATTATTCATTTGCCTTTGTTGTAAAGTTTTACCATTAAACAATAAAAGCTACTGTTTTTTGCCTTCTTGCTTAATTCATGTGTGCATGTCTATAAATACATGTCAATATACTTTGCTGAATAGAGTACTGTGGAATTCAAAACAGAAATATTTAATTAATGGTACATTTGATTTTTAAGAACCAGATCAAGAATAATGAATGTATGTGTGCGTGTGTATGTGTACATGTGTAGAAAAAACAGGAGGGAGAGAAATAAGAAAGCATATGGTACAAACATATACCTAAGAATGTTTTTAATGAAATTTGTCAAAATCACAATAGAAGTTGAAGAGGCCACTCACTGAATCTGCAAACCTCTAGATGATACCCACAATAATTTTTTTAGAAATGGAAAAATAATTATAAAATATATTGTGTTAATAAATCAGGAAAGGCGCTTGAAATAATCTCATAAAATGTTATAGCTTAAATAATGCCCTTCATCAGTATTCTTTGTTTAACATTTTATGTTTATTGATAAATGAAGATGCATTTAAATAATTCAAAGAAAACATTAGCTGCAAGCAAGGAATTAATAATTGATACGACTGGAAGGACTCTTTTCACTTGGGAAATAGATAATATTAGCTTAATGTGGGGCTGTAGGAACTAAGGAAATGTAATGGATCTGCTTGCTTTAAACTGATGATGGTTATTGTGGTCTAAAAGTTGCTACAAAGGCAAAAGCAGAACAGCTTTGCAAGTGCAATAGATTTCACTCATAGGAGCTGACAGTGCAAATTGTGGTCTGATGTTCCAGATTTATACATGGGAGGATATCTAATGATTATGACATATAGTGAGAAGATAAGAAAAAATGCAATTTAACCATATTGGAAAATACAAAAAAGTATCTTTGAACATATCAAGATGATAAAAATAAAAAGATTTTACTTTTCTCCTTCATTGTGCTTGAGGCCAGAGACCATTGAAAACATGGCTACCTTCTTTTTGATAAGAAACACTCAAAATGAGGTTTTAGTTAGAGTCACGCAGTGATTTAGTTAGCACTCCAGCTGCACATGTGGTAATGCCAACATCTTTGGGGAGTAAAGGAGGATGAACACCCCACATACAGGAGACACATATGTTGGCTATTTTCATCTCACCTGTATTTGTCCTTCTCCAAATATTAGAGAAAATTGAGTAATATGCATCTGGGAGTTTCAGAGGTCATTAATTTTATTCTGTCTTCTCCTTTTTCTTCCCCTTTACTCTTATACCCCAGGCAAGAGAGGAATTCTTGAGATTACCCAGAAAGTTCAAATTACTTCCTGATAAATTCATCTTTGCCATTGGGAAGGACTCCTTAATTTCTAATCTTGGATAATGTAAAATTATGTATTTAATATTTAGGTTTTACCCATCTCAGTCAAAAAGAACCCCTAAATACCAAAAGTCATTTCATAAATCATCTTTCAAATTTGTCATTTTTGCTTTAAAAGCATTAATTTCCAAAAATGTAGGTGTGAAATTAGTTTCAGAAAAATTACTTCTTTATTAAAATTTCAGTTAAATAAATGTATGAGTAAATCACACTGAACTACTAGGAAGAAATACCAGATAGATTCAAAGATCTGAAGCCAGTATGAACAGATGTTTGCAATACCTCAATGGACCACAGCACACTGACACAACCACTTCAAGATGCTAATTCCCACATGTGTACACTGGAACTTACTCCACATGAAATTTTAAGCAATTTCATAGCTTATTTTTCACTCCTTTTTACTTTTTCTTATCTAGGAGAAATTTCATTATATATATATATTATTTATACATATAATATATATCTATATATTTAACTTTGTAAATGAAGTTCTACTAGCTTCAAAATCTACCACTTATGTCTTCAGCATGCTTTCATTATCTCAAATATCAAGAAAACAATCAGGGGTTAGTCCATTTTTATTTCTCTGTGTATTGTATGTGTAGTTTGTGCTCAGAGAAGCCACGTTTTAGGTATCGGGAATGCTAATGATACTTTATCCAAGACTGACTCCTTTAAACTCTCAGAATTTGTAAAGTCTAGAGTTCACCAAGAAAAGCAGGATCAGCTGCTGGTGAGACAGCCAGATGCTGGCCTTTTCCCGTGAGTCAGAGCCATTCATGGACTGCAGGGGAAGAGAACAAGAAGTCACCAAGAAGCAAGCCCTCCTTGTGAATCGATGCCATGCACAGACCATGAAGGGGAAAGCCAGATGCCAGCCCCTTCCGCATGTAGATTGGAAAACAAGAGCCAACACTCCCCTCTACTCCCTGCCTCACTGTAAACAACCAACTGATCTAGAGAAACACAGTCTGCAATGATGGCAATTGAGGTGGAATACAAATGAATGATTGTAGTGTTCAGTGTTTCACTGACTTTGTCAGTCTAAAGCTAGTTGCCTGATCATCTATTCAGATAACGGCGATACACATGGTAGCATCTATGGGGGAAGCTGCTTCTGAGGGTGGTGGCCCTTATTGATTCCCTACAGTCTTGTTTTAAGTCCTGTTTCATTTTCATTGTTTTGTTGGGTTGGGTTTTGTTCTGTTTTGTTTCATTTGATTTTATTGCATCTGATGGCATGGGCAGCTATTTCAAGATAACAAGATATATTATGGTAGCCATTTTGGATTTACTATTATCTTGTTTTGAAGTCCTTTATTACGTTCATTGTTTTATTTTTATTGATTCTGTTCTGTTCTGTTTTGTTTGATTTTTACTATGTCTGAAGATATCTGCAGCTATTTTGTAGATAGCAGGTGGCATTATGGTAACCATTGTTGATTTCCTATTGTTTTGAAGTCCTGTGTCACCTACACTGGTTTGTTTTGATTGGCTTTGTTCTGTTTTGTTTTGCTTGGTTTTACTCTCTTTAAAAAAAAAAAAGAAAGAAAAGGGCAGGATCAAATGCACAATTTACCTTGTTCCCTACATATTTGACTTTTAACCCAAGTAAGTGTCTAGAGCTTATTACTAAAACCCTGAGCCTAAAATCCTATTCCTGGGGTCTGAGACTAATAGCCATCTAGGTGGAGTTAGCTAGGAGGGAGAAAGAACAATGACATGACCAAGACCAAGGGAACAACTCATCTGGTGAGAGTTGGCCAGGAGGATGGATGGTGTCTGCAGAAAAAGTCAAATTATGCACAGCCTCAGATCCAGAAACACTTGTGTGATTGCTGGATGCTATCACTTACTTTTTTCTAAAATCCTATTTTAGAAACTTCTGCCCCTTGCCATAGAAAGTACAATTTGGCTTCCAACTCTAGAATTGTGTCACTATTGGCTATTCAGTGAAATTAAGATACCAAATGTGGTCTGCAGATATAGTTTTTAGATGCCTTGACATTTGCTGTACCTACTTATTGAAGCAGGAAGAGCATTTTATAAGAACTATAATCATAATATATTCTAAGAGCTCTTGTTGATATACAAGTTAGAAATTCAAATAGTTTATGTATAGTATTAAGCACATTCTGCACTTGGTCAAATATGGACAAAGTGCTCTTAAAGTTTTAAATAAAGAATAATAAACACTGTCTCTCCCTTTCACTTCATAAATAAGTGAAACAATGGGAACACAATACAGTACAAGAAAAAAATCACATCATTAAGATCCAATAACAGTTTCAATTCACTGGAACTTCTCTGTTACAGAAAAATTTGGTGTAGAGAAAAAAAATCCAACAACTTCCAACCTATCTTGGCCACAGTAAATAACTGAGTGTGGCAAAGGTGTTAAAACATTCTAAATTCAGCCCATTTTTCTTAGAAGCTTCAAAGCTAATTGAAAATGGCCTGTTCACCATGTAATGAGATTCCCAGTTTTGAGATTCTCTAGCTTGAATTTCTGGCTTTGTCTAATGGGTTAACTAAGTATTTCTACCAAACCATCTCTGTGTGTGTGTGTGTCTGTGTGTGTTTGTGTGTGTGTGTGTGTGTGTGTGTGTGTGTGTGTGTGTGTGTGTAGGACAGTCTATGAAAACTAGAAAACAGAATTCAAAGTGATTTCATAAATAATAGATAATAGGAATCCAGTGAACCAATTCTTTGAGTTGAATCTCCTGCAGACAGAAGGATTTCCCCAGACCATACAGAGCCTGGATTAAGATAGTTGCAGTCTCCTAGAGTTTCCAACTTCACGTCCGTCAGTCTCACTCACAGTTGCTCATTAGCCTCTTCTACGATATGTTTTAACTTACAAATGTCCCTAATGTTCAACTTCAGGAATTGCACCGGTAGAGTGGTGGAAAACAAGTTATTCTTTTCCCCCACCACTATAGTTCCTCTCAGCATGATATTTTGCTAGATGAGTCAACAATGACAGCAGACACATATGCCTGGGAATGTGTTTTTGAAACTGTGTGTACTGCTTTTAATAGCATAATTACAGCTGTTCAGCAAGTGATGCCTCTAGACTAAAGACTAAAATGAGAAGCAGTCCAGCCAAGAGGATTGGGAGCAGCACGTTGTTCTTATTATTGCCAGCTAGTGGGGCTGGAACATATGGTCACTTTACAAAGGTGAGCTACAACAAATAAGCAGGAATTTCAGCCAAATGGTTCCTCACCTGATTTGCTTGTAAAAAAATTATGTACTCTCTATTTTTCTGTCACTCTATTTCCTTCTTTCTTTATTTCATTCTTTTCTCTTCTCTTCTTATTCTCTGTCTGTGTTTCCATCTCTCTGTCCATCTTTCTGTCTATATCTTTGTCTGTCTCTGTCTCTCTCTCTGACTCTCCCTCTCCCTCTCCTTCCTTTTTTTTTTCTTTCTTTCGATTCACAGCTGTATAGACACACATGCATGGGTGCACACACACACACACACATACACACACATACTTTACATAGCAAAATACAAACCATAATGAAGAATTTGGGTCAAGGAAAAATTAAAGTAGGAAGATAAGATGTATCCAAGAGTGAAATTAATTATAAAATGCACTCTGCAAAATTATATACACTGGCGAAAGGGAGGTTATGAGTTTTATTCTGAACTATATAAAAACAAAGTAAAGCAGCTAGATTTTAGCTCCAAAGAGTTATTCTTGCCTCTTAACTGATCAATATTTCTAGAATTTGATTTTATAATAGAAACGCCAAAGGAAATATTTTCTTTCCAACACAATGCGTAGTCTACGGAACTTCTGTTCACTTGGTGCTGTCTTCATGACACTTAGTTGTAAGTACATTGCATCCATTACAACAGTTAGATTACTTTTAGGCTGCAATGCTCAGATGCCTGTCACAGCCAGAAGATCTCAAAGAGAAGAAGGAACACATTTCTCCAATGGCTCAGCTCCAGTCAGTCTTTACTTAAAAGAATGTAGACCTAGAGTGGCCAGCCTTTGTCAAACTTTTCATTTATGGAATCACTCAGATGGCGATTTTTCATATGTACCCACTGTACTGAGTGAGGTCGCTGTGAGTTTGCTCCCACTGTGTGCTCTTCACCAAAATGTTCTACCTCACCAACAAGGTCAGTCAACCATGTACTGAAACATCTGAAGTCATAAGCCAAAATAAACCTTTCCTTCTTTAAGTAGATTTATCTCAGATATATGGTCACAGTGATGGAAAACTATCACAAGAGAGACTTTTTATATTTTCAAATGTTTTCTTTTTCAGGGTTTACCAAACTTTACCATAGAGAATCACAAACAATAGATAAGAATTAATGGATGAGTTCTGGGAGGATAAGTCAAAGTGGTTCTTCAAAAGTAAGAAAATTCTTTGAAATCTATTTATCTTAAAAGTTTATGTAATACCCAATGCACAACAGTGTTAAATTAATAAAAGCTATAAACTGTTTCAATTATTCTACAAAGTCTTCTAACGAAGTGGATGGCCTAGAAAGAGGTAATGTTTTTATCTGGTGGTTTCAAGGATCCTTTAACACTGCTAAATACTTCCCAGGAGTCTGTATAGCCCATTAGAGGGGCAGGGAGCTATACAAATACCTCTAAATCTCATAATAGCCTTTATGTTGAAGATGAATAAGGGATATTCTTGCTCTCATTTAGGAGATTTAGGAAATTAAGCTCAAAGAAATGAATTACTTAACTCCTACTTCTGTTAATGATGGCCCTGGGACTAAAATCCACGTCCTTTAATTCCATGGCTTTCTCCCATTTGGAAGATCCAAATTCAGCTTCCCTCCTCTTCAGTTCGGTTTGTTATGTGAATATTATTTCTCAAATCTTGGAGATTAAAAATTTATCTAAAGAACTTGTGTATGAGAACTCCATGCTTTGGGTGCTGATTAATTTTTTAATTATTTTTTTTCTGATAGAGGATAGGCAACATATCGTATGTCAAGAATTTGATGCCCTTTGAAGTTCTGTTTTGCTATATATTTTCTCTCTGATTATTTTGTTCCCAAACACATTGTGTTGAAGTGATGGGGCATAGCTGGTTGGTGACAGGGAATGGAAGTTGGCTGTGGCCTTTCATGTGGCTGGTATGAAATGGAACGCTCTTTGAGGGGCACCAGATCTTCCAAACTAATGGTGGCCTCTTAAAAGAGGCTTTTCCAAATTTATTTGTCTGATGAAAGTGTAGCAGTTGGGAACAACCCATAACCTTCTGCAATAGGGAAGATGGATTAGTTTCAACTGACTGTAAAAATCCTTGGTTGTGGGCCAACTGGCAAGGACATAAAGCCAAGTCATTACTTGAAAGTAAAAGGAAAGGAAAGCAAAGAAAAGAGATAAACATTGTATCTAGCGTCCTCCTTGGTTATTTGGGATCCTGAATTTCCCTTGAATCTGAAACAAAACAAAAATCATCATTTTAGGGCCAAGAAAAAAGATTCCTTAGTGTCTCAGTGGAAAATTCAAGTTAACAATGGCTTGGGCACTAATGATGGTTTTTAATTTTTTCTTTTAAAAATTTGTACGTATGTTATATTAACTAGTGCCAGGGACCCAAAATCTACACAGAATCATATATAATACAAAACAAAGCATTCAGTAAAATGAAAATACAAAACACAATTCATTTTTGAGATGACTTCTGGAATCATTTCCAGAATATGGATTAGTATTGCATATCTCATATTGTGGCTCTAGAAATTTCCCTTAATTTCCTTAAAAAACTAAGATCTTGACTTTTTAATTACTCTTCACCCTTCTTTCCCTTCAATTAAAGACTTGTTTTGTGTTTTTCAGCAATATATCTGTGTTATGTTGGGCAAAACCTAATGTTCAAGTGATTTTCCTGTGTTACCCCACAATAGACTCACCTAAGGAAAAGGAAAGAATTTGGAACTAAATCCAAGTTTTCCTCCACTATATTCTGAAAGACAGCTATACATTGGTAGGCACCTGCAACATTCTTATAGACAATAACCTGAATGTCAAACCCAATTTGTTCTTGCTTTGGTAATTTCTGACTAAATTACTGTATCCTCCACAAACAGTATGAAACAAGGGAGAACATTTCACTCTTTTTTCCTTTTGCAATATCGTAGACTGAACCCAGAGCCACAGACATACTAGACAAATGCCCACTGAGCTAGGCAACTACTCTTTTCAAAAAGTTATTCTTTCATTGTGAGACAGAGTATCCCTATGTAGCCTAGGTGGGATTTGTACTTGCAATTCTCCTGAGTTAGCCTCCCAAATGGGGTGGAATTATAAACGTTAGACCTGATACCAGGCTTTCACCCACTCTTTGAGGCCAACTTCAGGTAAAATCAGTTGCTTTGCTGGATTTATTGATCTTTTTGGCAGCATCTATCTCTCTGAGAAGAGATGTAATTTGGGAGCTAGCCATATCCTAGGTTCCCCATTTGTATCTTGAGACAATGTAAGTGACAAAAGTCTTCCTCTTGCAGTGATTTTATCAATGCCTTTGTTTCTATCACCTGCCATAGGATATGCTTCATAAGACAGTCTTCCAAGATATGAACTCGATCCTTGTGCCCTTACCCCTGGCAGATATAGATTAGTTTGTGTTTTTATAGTTGTGATTCTGGCTCTGATGGGATTTGTGCTGGCAGTAGGATTGAGAATGCTATTAAAATGATCTTTCAGCCAGTTGGCTGGCTTGAATTGTATCGATACAGGATTTGCATTGGCATCATCATCGCTCTCCTCCTTCTTAAAAATATTGATATTAGAGTGCAAAGTTTTTGTTTATTATTGCAGTGTTAAAGGAAAAGATTAAAAATTGCTTGATGCTTATAATCTACAAGATTCAGTATGCCAGAGAAAATTCCTTAAGCTAATTTCCTATTAAAAACACTAGTTTTAGTTTTTAAAAATATATAGGTGACAGAAATCTATGCTGTCTTCATTAAATTCTGTTGAAAATGAAGATGCGACATATAGAGAAATTTAATCAGTTTCACTGGCTCAATTTCTGAAATATAGCAAGTCTAGATAACCCAGGCTTAAAATTTTTTTGTTTGTGACTTAAAAAACAGTCACCTCAAAAGCTTTTCTTATTTTTGTATTAGGTATTGAACCCAGGCCTTTGCACTGAGCTACATCCTTGGGCCTTTATGGTTTCTTTGTTTTGAGACACAGCTGTTAAATTGCCTAGGCTGGTCTTAATCTGAGACAATCCTGGCTCAGTCTCCCAGAGTGCTGAGATGATAAGTGTGTACCACTATGCTTAACTCTGAAGTTATTTTTGAGTTGCTGAAAACCCTCCAGGTTTCTTCTTAAGCTAAATATCATATATTAGCAATAGTACTCCTGACATGCATATATCACTGACCTATCAAGTCCTTCTCAGTATAATTGTGTACTCAGACAATGGTAAAATAAGTATTTAATCAAATTTTCCCGTGCTTTGAAAAGGAGATTGAATTGAACTTCTAAGACTACAAAGAATAAACTATTTCCAACACATGTATGTCAACAAATCAATTGCCAAAATCTGATGATCCCTCTTGTTTTAATTTGCACCAACAAATCAGTTTTCTATCCTTCCATTGGCTTTTCCATGAGCTGCTATAATGACCTCCTAAGTATTCTCCCTGACTAGGTGTTTGTATTCTTTGGTCTATAAGGCTCATCTACCTAAGATAAATTTCCAGTCATATCACAACATGAAACTTTAAATGATTAGGTATTGGGCAAATCTCTTAGTCTGAATGCAAGACCCAAAGCTCCCATGGTTTGGCAACAAGTAGTTTACTTGCCTAAACTCTCCCTGTTATTTGTGTAGGTCATTGTTTTAGCAAGCCTGACTTATTTGGGATCATGTGCATTACCTGGCATGTGGTGGTTCTTGGAGAAATTTTCTGAAATTTCCTACTCTAATTATAAACTCTCTATTTCCATTCTCATAATTTTCACTATTTAAAATGCTTTTTTTCTCTCTCCATGTCCTTTTCACACCTTTCAACCTACTCATTTAAGACCCATTTCAAATGTTTTGTTTTCCAGAAATCTCTGCTTTGAAACCAAAATATGCCTTCTTCTCTGAGTCGCTAAAGTCCCTTTTGGAGCATTCGTAGAATATGATACATTCTGTGTTATGTTATACCTATTTATCAGCTTGTGACAATTATCCTAATAGATTCTATGATCCTTTGGGAACTTAATCATTTTTGCTTTACTCACAATGTCTAATCTAATATTATTCATCAGGTAATAAGCAAACTCTTTTACATTTCGGACACTAATGGTATAAGAGGCTTATTATGTAATAGATAACCTAGAAAAATCAATCAAAAGAAAATCTTCTGCTCTTAGTGTCTTTTAAATTTTTATGATCTCTCACATACAACATTTCTGGCTTCATAATGCCTTTAATGAAGCTCTTCAAAGGGATATTAAATACAAATAAATTTGCTTAGATAAACCCAAATGATAGGTTTTCCATATAAAAATTTATTAAATTCAACTTAAAATATCTACAACAAGTTAATTCTTTATAGTAGAGGTATGTTTCACTTTATCACTAATTGTTTTTTACTATAAAATGGTATTTCCATTATAGTTGCTTTTGGAGTAAGAGTCTAATATATTTCTTTGCCCTTTTTTCTTTTTTGTCCACTTTTCCCTTTCCTTGGGTTGTGTTCTTGGCCTTAGTGACTAGTGGAAAGTCTCCCATATTCCCTCTGGATTCATTCCTCATTCTGGTGCTGCACATGGTCTTTTGTTCTTAATTGCATAGCAGTGTCGCGCGCTTGTCCCGGCCGGCAGGAAAACACACGACTCCGTGCAGCAGTAGGCAAGCTTTTAATCGTCCCCGGAGAGGTACGCCCGAGAAGCCTCACACGCGTCCGTCCATGACGGCTCCTTCCGTGCTTCCCGCCCGAGAAGCCTCACACGCGTCCGTCCATGACGGCTCCTTCCGTGCTTCTCCCCGCGCGCAGGGCGGGAACCCACATAAATACCATCCCAACATCCAATCACATCATCTCGGGGGATACATTATCATTGGTTGGCGTCATTAGTAACTGGGCAGAGATCATCTACAGCGGGGTTGTTAACGCCCAGGAAACGGGAAACGGGCGCCAACTTGCCTTACTAGATGGGAGGGGTAATCTAGCTTAGGCTGAACCCCAGAGCCTAGGCCTCGCGGCAAACCAGCTAACGGCGGGTGGCTTCCCACATAGCAGGTGAATATTCAGCTGCTATATGTCACAGTCTCTGGCTATATCACTTCATATAGCCAACTCATGGATTACCAAATTTCCTCTAGAAAAGTTAATTTTCAAGTATCCTATTCAGAGAACTGGCCATTTTGGAGTACAAACTCTCACACTGTCTTCCACTTAGTACCAAGTACACAAAGTCCTGAGTGACTGTGTAACCCGCAGCCCTTATGGTTAAGAACCCAAGTGTAGTCAGCTGGAATTGGATTCAAATACTGACTCTGCCACACCCTGGCTGCATGACCTTGAACACATTGCTTAACTTCTCAGTGCTTTAAAAGTAGGAATAAGAGCTCCTGAAAATGTACAGAAATTCTTAGCCCTGTACCTGGCAAGAAATGAATTCAGTAAATGCTAATTATTTTTACTCTGTTTACAAAGCTGGATTTGCAGCAAGGATGAAAGAATATTACAGATCAGGAACCATAAAGTACACAGATTGAAATGGCTATAATCAGAATAAGGATCAAAAGGGTCTAGTCAACCTAAAATAGAACCACAGGAAATAACAAGGAGGAGCCAATAGAAATCAATTGGCAATACCTCAGAGATGGAGAAGGATATAGACAAGTGAGGTAAGACATTTAGAGAATAGTGGCTCCATAAATAGCAGTTGGCAACGTGGTAAGCAAATTATTTCTGGAATTCAGTAAATTCAGGCTGAGTTGTGATGAGAAAGCAGACAGTACTGCTTAGGTCTGAAACACAGGAATCTCTATTTGGAGATAGATTCCACATCACTCCAAAACTAAAGAGTGTTGAGACATGAATACCAGTGACCTGCTTTGCTTGCTTCACAAATCTAGTTCAGGTCTTTAATTTCTGAAACTTCCAAAATCATAAGAAGTCATTGTCTTAAAATCCCTCTCTTAAAAGCACTTAGTACCACTTTTATTAATTCATTAATGTACACAACCCCAAGTAACAGAGTAGTGGGGAACAGCAACAATGCTTCCCATATTATCAAGAATCATTAAGATATTTGCCCAGAAAAATATTCTACCCTTAGACCCAAACACCCTAGAACTTTGATATAAATATATGCTCAACAGAGCTACAGTGAAGAGGTAGTGGGTTCAGTTCATGCTATTGTCCAGTGGTGATTTTTGAACCCTGGTGAGCTTTAGCAATGTCTGGTGATATTTTTGGTTGTCAGAATTGAGGGAGAGTGTTGTTGACCTCTGTGTGTAGAAGGTAAAGATTCTTAGAAAGTGAAATATAACTTCCACTGAAAAGAATGAACTGACCCCAGACGTCAATAAGTCTAACACTGAGAGGCCCTAATTAGAGAAACTTTCAAAAAATTTACTGCTCAATTACTTACACTTCTTAATATACTCTAAGTGTATTTCAAAGTAAAGGTTTGTTATTTGACCCATCATTGGTTGATTGCTACTTCAAAATAAGATGTGTGTAAGATGTACTTTTTTTCTAGGTTTTACCATGGCATGGATGCAAAAAGCAGCATTTATTCTCCTTCTGGTTTTGAAATAGGTAATATTGAATAAAAGACCAAGTCAGGATCCCCTTTCCATCCTTAAGTGTAAAACCAATATTTTCAATCCTGTTTGGTGAATGGGTTTATAGCTTTTTTTAAAAAAGAAAAATAATCTTAAGGACCTTACAAAGAGTGTTATGGCTCGCACTTCAAGAAAGAAAGAGGAAGAAAGAAGAAAGAGAGAGAAAAAGATTCAGAATGTCAGCTTGCCCTTAAGTGATGTATTAGCTACAAGAAATCTCATTACAATTTGATGCCTGAATCCCTTGAAGGAAAGATTTCATATTGTGAAGGTAGCATGTGTGTCATGTGATGTAAGTACTTACTTTTATTGAATAGGTAAGTATATAATAGCTAAAAGCCCCATAAATCAGCTAAATGTTCTCTCAATTTATAGAGAATATTTGATCTGAGAACATTACTGTCTGGTGAACGACAGGGAGGAAAAAGAGACACAAAATGCAATAGAGATGGATATGGTGACTAATTCCTTTGGATTCAGAGTATCAGATTTCAAGTCACAAATGGACAACCTGCTCTGTTTCTGTACCGTCCATAGACTACCCAGGCAATTTTAAAAATTTAAGACTTGCATATTAGATGTGGTGAATGGGGAGTTACATGCATATAACCAAATCACTCCAGAGGGACATCCAAAAGTAACGGGAGTGGGTAGACACACTACAGATATATTCGAGGAAGTCATTTTTCATTGGACTTTTTATTTAAGCAAATTGAATGGTGATGAAAGAAAAAAGCAACTGTATTTGGTCAATATCTGTCAGAAAGCCTTGTTCATCAGCAGGGCCAGGAAATGCTCTGTCTGTCAGCTAGGAATGAAGGATAGATTTAAATGGCCCAGAGTACCACGGTGACCTAGCATTTGCCTAGATGCCAGAGGCATGTCTGGGATTATTTTCTCCTTTTCTATAGAAGGAAGAAGGTAACAGTTCCTTGAAAATCATGGAAATTCTTCCACCCCTTTCCTACAACATTTTACTTTCTAACATATATAACTTCTCATACACTGAAAAGCTCAACTTTCGACCTTGTGTCCTTTCATATTTAGCATCTTACTTCACTTCTACTTTCTGCTGCCAAGTATTTGAATGAAAGAGTTAAAACTGTTGCCTTCATTGCATCATCAGTCTCCTGAGCCCTCTGCAACCTAGCTCTAATGCTCATGACTGATCCCACTTTCTAGGCATATGAGATTTCTCTTTAGGCACTAAGAGGTTTCCACATTGTGCATAAGAACCTTGGACTCAGCCTAAGAATTTTAGTTCAAATTATTGCTCTTTTGCTTACTAGAGGGTGATTTAAACTTTCTATGCTTCAACTTCCTCACCTCAGTGGAACTAAAATACAACCAGTCTCACGGATTGGTATCAAGATTAACTAACAAATTGTGTGCAAAATTCGTTATTATAATCAGAGTTCTTCACAGATGCAAAACCAATAAAAGAGAAGGATGGAAGGAGGGAGGGAGGAAAGAGGAGAGAGAGAGAGAGAGAGAGAGAGAGAGAGAGAGAGAGAGAGAGAGAATGCAGTGGATATAAATAAGTAATTTGTTCAGTTGACTATGGAGGCAAGCAAGTCCCAGGATCTGCACAGTGAGTGACCAGTTAGAAATTTAGGAAAGTTAACAGTGTGGTCCCAGCCCACAGGTAGAGCAGATGTTTCTAAATAGAAAAAAGTCTACAGTCTTAAGATAGAAAAAAGACCATGTCCCAAGAATATCAGAACATAAAAAGTCTCTTCCTGTGGGGAAGGTTAGCCGGTTTGCTGTCTTCAGACCTTCAACTCCCTGTGGGAACCTAACATCATGGAGGAGGGTATTGACTCTCTTCACTCTAGTAATTCAAATGTTCAGCCCATCCAGACACCCAGAATAACCTTTGACTAGACATCTGTGCACATTCTGGTCCAGACAAGATAGCACAAAACACCACACCATTCAGCACTTAGTAAATTTTTAGTTTCTCCCAGAGGTCTTAAACTGACACTGCATCAGATTTTCTGGATTCCAGAAGTATTTGCTTAGGTGGCAACATTTTGTTTATCATTGTTTCAAATTTTGAATTAAGTGCCTTTAATTTGGTGTATCTTCTATAGGAAGACTCACAGGCTGGTCCTCACTGCCCCGTCACGTGCTTCATAAAGAACCTTCAGGTTCAAGTAATGCCATCTGAACACAATTGTGTTTTCTTTTTTCATCATCTTCATAAGCCACTATGAAGAACTGAACAGTACAAAAATTCTGCTAGTTCTCCAAATCATTAAACTTTGCTTATTGCTTCCTCAGGCTTAGTTGTGTTTTGTTTTGTTTTGCATTGTGTTGTGTTGTGTTGATTTCCTAATCCAAACTATCCTTTAAAAGCTTAATTTTTTGTCACCTGCTAAATTATTCAGGCTCCAAGTTCATATTCAAAGACACTTCAAACATGGTATCTGACCTTAAGCAATTTATGATCTAATTAGGGAGACAAACCTATGTGAAGTAAAAACTCAAATTAGTGTATACAAACCCACAAATCCCTGGTGAACTCTAACATTCACCTTTCACAAAACAAGATCTAGTAAAACTGTAATGGATGAGAGGATGAATGAATGAGTAATTGATGAGGAGGTGCCAGATTAGGGTTGCAAAAATGACAAGATTATAGGAAAGTAGACAAAAACAGTTTAAACTGTGAAGTGAGTTAACACCAGAATGAAGGCTTGAAGTGGGGAAAAACTTCCAGGCAACAGTGATAGACTAAGAAAAGACTTGAACATAAAAAGGTGGGTGAGTTGTTTGAGTGCTCACCCAGCTACAGTTTTCTCATCCTTACAACTGGGGTTGTTAACAGAAATCACTTTACAAGATGCTCAGAATTAAGTGAATGAAGCATGTGTAAGTTGAGTACTAGACCCAGAAAAAGTATTCAATCTTTTATTACAATTATTATATTTGGAGGAATCAAGATCTAAGATATCTATTTACAACATTATATGCCAAGCAGCTCTTTGTTAATATTAAAGTGTGCCTAGTTTTATTATTTATTGCTCTGAGGAATATTTGAGAAGTGCTGAAGCATTTTAGGAAACAAGAGAGTACTTTAAAACACCATGTTCTTACCTGTTGATGCTTAACTTCAATAATTTAAAGTATATATTATTTAAAAATGCTGTTCAAGTAGTAACTTATACAATGATAAATTTAGGTATTAGCTGCTTCTGAACTTTTGAACCTGTTGTGGGATTGAATCCACAACCAATACAGAAATGTTTCTTGTCATTTTATAATTCATGAAGTTAAATACCTTCTGCTTTCAATGGTTATTGAGGGAAACAGTATTGGGCTGATAGGTCTCAACTCCAAATGGATCTTTCATATGTCTAGAAAATGTTGATTTGTGAGAGCTCTCTTCTACATCTTTTTGGGTTTATCACCTAGTAAGACTGATATTGTGGTAAAAATTGCCTTGTAGTCCAGGCCTTGCCCTCTGATTCTGAGGTTTCAGCCTTTTGCCTTTTTTTTCACCTCTTTTTTTTCTGCTATCCTCCTCTCCTTCAATTAATACAACATATTCACATCCAAATCTTCAAAAATTGTATTCCTCAATTAGATTCTGCATCCTCAAAGTGTTGACTATAACTCAAGCAAATAGAAGTGGAATGAAGATTCATGTAAAATTGAAAATTAGTAAATTTTTAAATTATATTTTAACTTTTAAAGCTTCCTGTTCAATAAATACCCCCAGGTTCCCAAAGGAATGAAAATGAGGGGAAATAAAATAGCTTTAACGGACACAGTACATTTTCACCTAGTATACAGAACAACTCGCCTACCAGATTCAGATTTAATGAACAAGTAAGGGAGTGAGTACTTTAGAGTGCAAAGAATAATGCTCCCTAAAGGATATTATCTTGCTTTTATCTGTAATCTTCATAGTTACGGCCCCTGGTGTCTTGGCCTACCATCTTCTAAATTTCCTTCTCTTGTATGTCAACATGTCCTAAATTTCTCTTAAAAAGGGAAAAATCTTGAGAGAACAAAATGTCTTTAAAAGAATTTGAAAGTCGTTTAAATAAAAAGACAAAGTTTCACAGAGCCAGAACAACCACTTTGTAGGTTTATGCAGAAAGAAAACTGAATTTTGGTTCCTATATGTTATTTATTTATTGATTTATTTATTTGGTACCGGGGATCTAACTCACAACCTCACACCTGCCAAGCAGGCACTTAAGCCCCTGAGCTAAATCTCCAGCACTTTTCCTATATGTTTTACATGGACTGATAAGAACACGAGGCATCTTACGACATGTAACACAGAGCAATAATGTCTACATGGCCAGTGATTTTTCTCACTCTCTAGTGGGTCTTTGAGCTCGCATTGTATGTGAAGCGCTGAACTAAGCATTATATACTCAAGTCTCCTTCAGTCTTTACCACAATTGCATGAAGTAGATACTACTTGCATTCTTAATGAGGGAAGACTCAGTTTACTCTAGAACTTTGACCAAATGTATAGTGTCAGTAAATAGCAAGGTTGGCTTCTCTGCCTGAGAGTGTCATTTTAAAATATCATTTCTTCAACCCTAGCCAAATACCTTTACCTTCACCATTTGCCATATTCTTATTCTCTATGTGTTTCCATTTTCATGTAGCATTTTTCCTTTATACTTTAAATATTCATCAAAGGACAAACATTTGCAGAATTTGGTATTTTATTTTAGTACTTCAAGGAACTATTAAATATTTAAGAAGATAAATTTATTTTATCTAACTAAATAAAAGATTGTGAATATATATAGTATCATGGGCATACAGAGAAGAAAAGTAGTAAGGTACTCTTTTAATAACAAATAAAGCAGTTTTCAAGTGACTCAAGGCCTAAAAGACAAGGTGACAGAAAAGTAGATTTTCTCATCACTCCACAGGGAATCGTGGGGATATGTGCACTCCTTGCTCCCTGGATGAAGGCCATTAATTTGCCATGAAATTGGGCTTCTTCATAACTAACTTAAAATCCTAAAGCGCCAGATATTGTAGGGAAGCCAATATTTTGCATTTCTTAAAGTATACTTCAAATCACTCATTGCTGAAAAATACACTTGGACTACACTGAGAAGGGGTTTGAAGTAAGGGTATGCTCTTGTTTCCTTGGTCAAAATGCTACATAGGAACAGAAATCTGTATCTTCGGAAGGCAAAATCTGTTATAAGATGGAGCAAAGGAATAGCCACGTGACTTGGATTTTAGGATAAGTTCATGGTGCTAAGACATAAAACTTTTGCAAAGATCTAAGAAAATCTATAGTTAAAAAATTACAAAAGATATCAGATGTCAGGAGTGATTATTTGTGTTATAAAACAGATCAATAGCTATGCGTGTGGTAGTAATTCTGCTAACATTAGCCTAGATTCTGACCTCTGCTTTGTGGTGCTAAAAATGGTGTTCTACAAGCTATATTCATTGTTTACTATAGTTTATTAAAAAGGGCCACTCATGGAGGACTTAAAGGCAGGAGGATGGAGAAATGGATTTCACCCTGTCTGTCTTGTCAGGCCTGCCTGGATAGCCTGAGCAATGGCCCTTCCTTCTGGCAATGGGCTCTGTGGGCCCCTCAGAAGTCCAGCTCTTCTTAGCAGCCTGCACTTTGTGAGATCCTCCTGCAAGTGCCTCCCAAACCCTCTATGGAGCACCACATTAAATTTCTCTGGTGTGATTTCTATCATCCTCATTCACATCCATAATGAATTTCAAAGAAAATTTTCTTTATTCGTACTCAAGGCATTAAAAGTATTCAGAAATACCATGTTGGAGTCAGGTTGGGTGTTAACCTATATATTGACTACATAAATGAACTCAGCCCTATCTTCGCTCATGCTTTACATCTGATAAACCATCTCTTTTTAATACCTGTTTTAGTGAAAATATTATAATCAAAACTTTTCTAATTTGGAAACTGCTCTGGCTATTATTTTATATTGTGAAATAAATAATAGACTTCTTAAGAGTGTTAGCTTATTTGTGATAAAAGGGAGTTTCTTCTATACTAAAATGAAGAGTCCAATAAATTACTGGACATTAACTTATTTTTACAAAATGCCATATGGATGTGTAAGTAAACATAAAATATATGGGTTGTGTTCTCTTTAAATATGAAATAGTTTGAGACATAAAGGAATAACGGGTGCCAATGGCAAAATATATTTTAGAGTTTCCCAAAATAAAAAGACTGGGACTTATGATCATGGGTTGGGCTCACTGAAGTTATGTGAAAACTAATCACAAATAAACCTAAACTTCTCTGAGACCTACGTTAGAACTGTTCTTCCTATAATTCTCTAATATAATAAAACAAACATAAACAGCTTAGATTATCTATCAGGCAAAGACTGTAGACAATATTTCATAGCAAAATCAGAAAACATATGTTCAAGTGACCTCACCAGCAGTACAAGATCTCTACAGGCAGATTTTACCATTTACTCTGTCCTTTGTGCTCACAGATATAAAATGAATTAATTAATATGTCCCAAAAATATTTGTCAAGGTAGCTAAAGAAAACCATATATTCCTTTCAATCATTCAGTAAAAAGCAGATTTTTATTTAATTTACTTTAATTTTAATAAGAGATTTTCCTTCAAATATGGTAAAGTATTGACTAAATTCCAAAGTACAAAAAAGTTCTATTATGATATTATAATTTTAGAAGTTTTGTAAGTAAATCCATAGAAAGTGATATAAGATTTAGAATTTTCAAAATTAGCAATGTATTTCTTTAGTTTTTTTATAAGTCCCCAATCACCTATACATTGTCTCATCACACATCACATCAGACATTAGTTTTTCAAATAAAATCATATTTTACAGTGAGGATGATATCAATAATGAAGCCAGAAAAATAAGACTATATAACTGATGGTTATACACCAATAATAAACTGCAAAGATGCTCATGTAAAATGGCTAAAAATAAGAGAAAATAATAAATCATTTAATATTCCAAACTAATGTCAACTTTATATACCACATAAGATTTTCCTACCTGAGCTTTGTAAAACAAATTCAACTTAATAGAAATTACTAGTAATATTGTGGGCTTGGATTTTGATCCTGGCAACATCCCACCTTAATTCTAATAGCAAATTTGTGCACTTCTGAGAACAGATAATGTGGAAAGTATAAAAAGAATTATTGACCCAGAAAATATGTTTTGCAAGTCAATTCTATTTTTCTCATACCAACTATAGTCAAGAGGCTAACACGTGAAAAACAGTAACAACTACAAAAAAAAAAAGAAGAAAGAAAGAAAGGACTTAAAGAGGATTGCCTAAGTCTGTGACAATAGCTAAACTGTTTTGTAGTCAAATATGATTCTCAATTGCTGCATTCCTAAAGCACTGTGAGAGATTGCTTTAGATCCCTATCAGTTAAGGGACAACCTTAAGGTAAGGATTGCTTTGGAGTAACTAGTGCAAAATTTGCTCAACTTGTCTTGTATTCACCTAATGGGAAGAAAAGGATGTCAAACAAGGGCAGAAAAAAATTGCATTCATTTTCATTTTTTAAAATTTATTTAAGAGAAAAAAAAGACACACAAAAGAAAAACAAAAAGCAAAAGAGACAAACAAACAGCAACAGCAGCAAACCCCAAAACCATAATCGTATAGGTTTTCAAAACAAGATGATAGGAATTTAACAATGATTGCAATATTGCATACTGTTACCTTCAAAAGGTTGCTTAGATTACCAGATGTGGACATGCAAAACTGATCTAGTCATATGAGTATTAACTGCGCTTTTCCAAGAACTAATGCAATTAGTACTATGGTCATCATTTTCCAAAATATTAGTGAGCATCCTCTGTAAACTGTGAATGGCTCTCTTTCTGCACACATTATTCATTATTCAAAGTGCTTTCTTAGTGCCAGAGCTCTCACTGATAAATGGCACATGAAGAAGGGGATAATGTGTCCTTAGGAGGTCACGGTGTGCTAAACCTTTTCCTCTGGCACCTGTTACTTTTTTCTCCCCTTTGTTTCCAACAGCAGTATATTACAGCAGGCCATCAACCCCATGACTTCATTCTGAGCAATGCTCAAACGAAAGACAGTATGTGTTCAGCACCCTGACTAAAAGAACCCCTCAACTGGGTCTGAGCAGCTCAAATTGGTTTTAACTGGCAAGCACTGAGAACCTAATAGGCATTCAACAAGAATTTATAGATTGTTAATGAATAAAAAGAAATAAAGCATTTATGGGAAAGTAATCTTTAGTCCAAGAGGCAGAGTCTATAAAGAAGCAAGAACAGACAAAAATGGAATAGACTTTTAAAAGAAAGAGAAAAGTATAACAAGTATTGGTTTGTATTAAGATAAATCTTAAATACTCAGACTGGGAATGATCCTAACTCCCACACACACACTCACAATAGAATTGGAAGGCTATTCTAACCCAGTCCATCACATCAAGTCCTACTTACACACAAGCATAAAAGAACATGTCTTATTGCATATCCTTCCTGCAAAGCCTAGGACGGCTGCTGCATTATACGATTCTCATCAGTCACTGACACGGCCCTCAAGTAAATAATGATCTTTTCTTCTGTGTGATGCTGCCAGTAATGAGGATATAATAGTGATGTATTAGCATGTTAAATAATGACATGCAATGTTAGAGTATATATGTTGATACCATGTCACTGCTAACCCGCTTCTTGCACTAAATTTGTCATTCTCAACCTAATTTGTTGTTCCAGTTGGAAAATTTAATTTTGTCTTGCTTCCTCCTCTCACTTCCAGCTCTGGATAATCATAATCGCTTTGGATTCTCCCCTTTCTCCCTACCTTTGCAACCTCTTTTAATCACTCAATCACTAAGGAAACCAGATGTGTAGCTGGCAATGGTCACACAGATGCAGAAAGGAAAAGCCTTCTCCTAGAGACCTCGCACTTACTTTGAAGTCTTCTCATCTGGGAGAAATCCAGGTCCAGAACCATATTTGTTTTTGTTATGCAGGCAAAGCAGCAAAAGAACTTAAGAGTGCAAGGATGGAGGAACATATGGGAGGGCTGCCTACTCTGGTCCCTGGTGGGGTGGAGTGCATCTCTGATAGAGCAAGCCTTCAAAGTCATCAGGAACACTAACACAAACAGTGTGCCACATGACACTATCTGGAAAAATATCTTCAAAGTTCAAAAGAAAGGAAAAACAACTTAGCATTCAATGCCCAGCTGAAGTGTAGATGATTATGGAAAGTTGCATCCATAAGATTAGCTATTGTGTGATCAAAACTGCTGGGTGGAAGCTTTCATGGAAGAAAGTGTTCTAGGGCTATAAGCACATGAGTTCTACAAATGCTGTTTAAGTTTAGATAACTCGGGTCTTTTGATTCTTATTTTAAAATACTAACTTTTTATTCTTTAGCCCATCACTTTTATTCTTGCCATAATTACCTCAGTTGGGTAGGAACACTTCTATTCTCTTAGTGATGAGAAAAATGGAAACAAGTGACATATTCAGTGTCTGGTTATTGAATAAAGGAGACCTACTGTCTTATTTCATGACTCAGTTGTCTTCCGGCATATTTAATATTGCTTCTTAGAAATAAAGGGAAGCATGAGCAATTGTGAGGAAATAACCCTTGCAAGATGACATTGTTTTAAAACAAGGTTTTGTGTAAGTCCCTACGCAATGCAGAAGTCCTTCCCTCTTCAGGGAAAATAACCCGCACTAAACAGTTAGTGAAACAAGAGCAGCCCTCGTTCTTACTTTTTCAAAGCACATAAGTGCACTATTTTCAATAAGAGCAATTGAAATGAATTAGCAAAAGCAAAAAATATTTTTCTAGGTATTTTTATCAAGAATGAACAGGTTGCTATCTCCCAAAATGTGAAATGTGTACAATAGAAAATAGGTAGTGAGAGTGATTGTTTTAGATGACATGTTGATTTGGTCTTAAATTAAATTGTTTATCATAGTAACAAATTCAGTTCCCTTTTATTTGTTTTTCATTCTTCTATAATGCATCAAAAACAAAGTTCCAGTTTGGTGATAGTTTTCAAATATCTTTATATGTTCCAGTTTCTCTTTGAAGCAAAGAGAGGTAAGGTTTTAGACCAGAGCCTTCAGTACACAATGTCATCTAACTAGAAATTTTTAGGTTGTCTTTATATTGTTTTATTGTTATATTTACTTTTTGTACAGCATTAATATTCACTTAGAGTAGTAATATAAAATTACTTTATAGTATATATTTACTGAATTGAAAAGAAATGGCTTAAAATATTAAGTAAGTAATTATATAACATGGGACTGAAGTATGGAAAATCCAGGTGTAGGAACAATTTAAAATTTTGAGGGATTTTTCCTTTCCCTGTGTTACATTTTGAGAATGAGGATCCTAAAGGAAAACAGCCTTTGGCACTCAAGACTTGGCCTGGTGTTATCAGTCTTGTCTATAGTGTTCTCTGTGGAACATGAGAAATTTTACAGGGTTCCAACATCAGACAACAGTGTTAGGTGACCATGGTGGATCAAGACAAAAAGATTATTCACAATGACTTAGCCATAAAAATGGTCAGTCTCTCCCTGTCCCGACTGATATGAATCAGGTTGCTTAATCTTTTTAAAATTTTTCATACTTTCTACATAAGATTTATAAATATACCAAATCACCTAACACCCTTGTCTGATGTTGGAGCTCTATATAACTGTCCAAGTTCAACAGAGAGCACTATACCATTTTTACATTTTGATCTCACTGCAATTCTTAGTATTAGATATAGTCTGTGTCTTTTTTTGAACTGTTTAATAAAAGATATTTGTTTAAAAGCCAAGAGATTACATGTATAAACAAAAAATTATATGAACTGTTTTCAGAGAAAATTTATAGCTTATGATTAGCATAAACATTAGTGGAAAAACTACCCAAGCAAAAACGCAATTATTAACAGCAAAGGATCAGAACTATTGACTAGTGAAAGACTTGCTTCTTTGATCTTACATACTTGTCTTGTGATCTTTCCTCGGTAGGTCTTATTATTTTTAGGCATGCTCTCAACTGACCTGAATTAAATGGCACTATTTCTGTCATACAGTTTTCTTCTTCCAAGAATAGCTTTATATTAACAGAGAAATTTAAAAAGAAACTGATCTATGACCTAAAGAATTCGTCTGAAAATACAAAGTGTTATGTGTTTTGTTTCCACAAATATGTATAGAGTGTTTTTGTATTCTTCAGTTCTATTATAGCTCACATGCATAATTTATGTTCCACAATTCATTATGACATAGGTAAATTTATACCTCTATATTGTTACTACAGAGCTTCAGATAATTAGATAATCTGTCCAAGTTCATACATCTAGGAGATGGTAAAACCTGGACTTGAACCTACACTTTGAAATGTAGTGAGAGAAACTACATGGAAAAGTGTAGAAGGTACCAAAGGCGAGTTTCTACTTCCTATATTTTAAAATGGTACTGATGTACAGGAAACACAGGTGAGGAGTCCAAAATCTTTTCTCCCTCTAGCATTTTATTTACCTTATGATCTCTACTGTATTTTTAAGTGGCCTGACTGGTATGCCACAGAGTGAACTCTAGGGGAGGGCTGACATTGAAAATACACAGTACAAAGCTCGGCAGAAGGCTCCACAAGTCCTAGTTCCCTGAATCTCGGTATATGGGAACTATATGTTTTAGTGCTGACTTGCCAGTCTGTCTCAGTGCCAGGAAACCTGAATGCGCATCCCAGAATATGTTTGGATGCATTGCAAACAAATGTCAGAGCAACCATTATACCCCCTGCTAATGTACATTTGCAGGTCAAGAGGGTGATGCTACAAAAGATTAATTCCTTGCTAAGTATTATCCATCAGAATGCTTTTAAATGTTGGCATATAAGCAGCTAATAGATTATATACCATAAATGCGGCTGTTGGAAGAAAAACTGCATTCCACAAGACACACAATTAAAATCTCTAATCTCCACAAGTACTAAAATAAGAAAAGGGGGAAGGGTAAAGAAGGACAAAGATAGGAATTGCTCTTTCTGAAATAGCTATTTGTCTCTTTGCTGGCACACTTTGATTCTGTTGAAAACAGGGTATCCTTCCTCAACTCTGGGTAAAGAAGCTGCAGAAAGAACTGTCTCTGTAGATAAGACACTGGGCAAAAGAAAGATTAACAAGGAAAGGAAAAAATTTTTCATCTCCAACTTGTTTTTTTCCATCATAAAATATGTAGATTGTGTATTTTTTTATTTGAATACACACGTACGTCAACACTGGAAGCAAAAGTAAATTTGTCCATTCATATGTGTTTTTATGTTATGTAATAATTATAAAGAATTGCAAATAAATAGTAGCACTATAAATTTATTCATTAGAAATAAAATCAGTCAAAATTTTGGTGTATATCTTCCAATGATCTTTTATTTTTAAATTATTTATGTATTTCTGGCTCTGAACTTGCAGACAGACCCAGGGTCCAGGCGGCGACACTCCAGGGTACACTCTGCTTAGCTCCCTGGGACCGGGAGGCCTTGGCCCCCACCCAGTTAAGGTGGAGGCTCCACCCGCACGCTCCGGGAGGCTGCCTTCCCTTGCTTCACACAGGACCCAGCTCTACTGGGTCCCGTGATTCAGTGCGACCCAAGAATCAGCACGATCCTCAGGGGAATGGCCGGCCAGCCTCAGAGGACACAGAGTCACATAGGTTCTAGAAGAAAATGACAAAACGAAAGACCAAAAGGCAGTCTCAGTCCCCCAACCCATGAAGAACAACCCCAAGAGACACTGAAATGGAAGACAGTGGGAGTCACACAAATGGACTTTCTGAAGTGATAGAAAATGTAATAAAGAAACAGCTTGATGAAGTTATAGAGAAATTCAAATCAGAAATACTCTCTCAGCTAAAAAATAAAATGAGAATCATTATTAAAGAAATATTGTGTGTATCTAAAGAAGAGCAAGATAAAAAAAATATAAGAACTTAAGAAAATGATCAAAACCTTGAATGAACAATATAAGACACAAAAAGAATGCATGAAACAGATGCAAAGGGAAATGCAGAAAATGAAAAACTCCATGGAAAGTTTGAAGAACTGCTAAAATGAAGCTGAAGATAGAATTTCAGATCTTGAAGACAGCATGGGAGATAATGGCCACGAAAGAAAAGATCTCCTAAAAATAGTAAGGAACCAGAAACAACAATTCAACAGCTGCAAAATGATGCCAAGAGAAATAACATAAGATTAATAGGCATAAATGAAAAAGCAGGGGTCAATACTAATGACCTGCGAAGACTATTCACAGAAATAATAGCAGAAAACTTTCCAAACATGGGAAGAGAATCTGAAATACAGGTAACTGAGGCATACAGAACCCAAATTAACCACAGCCACAATGAATGCTCACCCAGACATATAATAATAAGGGTATCAGAAATGCAGCACAAGAACAAAATACTAAAAGCTGTCAGAGAAAAGAAACAGATCACCTATGAAGGAAAGCCTATCAGAATCATGGCAGGCTTCTCAACACAAACCTTCAAGTCAAGAAGAGCTTGGAGTGAAGTATTTCAAATCCTGAAAGAAAATAACTTTCAACCCAGATTGATGTACCCTGCAAAACTATCCTTAAAAATTGATGGAGAAATAAGATACTTTCATGACAAAGAAGAACTGAAGAAATTTATGGCCACCAAATCAACACTACAAAGACTACTGAAAAACACTCTAGAAAGAGACAAAGATAGCCACAATCTTAAGAGCAACAACAAAAGGAAACTACTAATCAGGGCAAGTAATTAAACAGAAAATGTAGAAGACCAACAACAGAAAGATATTATGACAGGGATGAGCCGGTACATATCAGTTATATCAATCAATGTAAATGGTCTCAACTCACCAATAAAAAGAAACAGACTAGCAGAGTGGGTTAAGAAACAAAATCCAACAATATGCTGTGTACAAGAAACACATTTCACTCAAAAGGAAATTCACAGACTAAAAATCAAAGGCTGGAAAACAATACTCCATGCAACAGGAATCCAGAAAAAAGCAGGGGTAGCTATGATGTTTGCAGACAATGCAAACTTCAAACCGAGAATGATCAAAAGAAATAAAGAAGGTCACTTCATACTTGTTAGGGGAAAACTTCAAGAGGAAGAGATTACAATCATAAATATATATGCACCAAATATGGGAGCACCCAACTATGTAAGACACTTCTTAATAGACATGAAAAACTAAATAAACAATAATACAGTTATAACAGGGGACCTTAACACCCCATTGTCACAGAAAGATAGATCAACCAAACAAAAAATCAGCAAAGAAATAGCAGAACTGAATCAAGCTTGTGAACAAATGGACCTAGTAGATGTATACCGAGTATTCCACCCATCAACATCAGAATACACATTCTTCTCAGCTGCATATGGGTCATTCTCTAAAATAGATCATATACTGGTCCACAAAACAAGCTTAAGTAAATGCAAACGAGCTGAAATAATTCTATGCATATTATCTGACTACAGTGCAGTAAAATTGGAAATGAATGACAAAAAACCCTACAATAACCACATAAACACATGAAAATTAAATAATACCCTCCTAAATAACCAATGGATCACAGAAGAAGTTAAAGAAGAAATTAAACAATATCTATAATTGAATGAAAATGCAAATACAAATTACCAGAACCTGTGGGATACAATGAAAGCAGTCCTCAGAGGGAAATTTATAGCACTAAGCTCTCATATCAGAAAACAGAAAGAACACACATAAACAACCTAATGCTGCACCTCAAACTTCTAGAAAAAGAAGAGCAAGTCAAGTCCAAAGCCCAAAGAAGGGAGGAAATTATTAAGATTAGAGCAGAAATTAATGCAATTGAAACTAAGAAAACAATACAAAGAATTAATGAATTGAAGAGTTGGTTCTTTGAAAGAGCCAACGTTATCAAGAAGAGGATAGAAAAAACTCAGATCTGTGCAGTAAGAAATGAAAAGGGTGAAATCACTACAGACCTGGTGGAAATACAGAAGATCATCAACACCTACTTCAAAAATCTTTACTCACATAGATTCGATAACACAGAAGAAATGGACAGATTTCTAGAAACCTATGAATTACCAAAGCTGAATCAAGAAGATGTAAAGCTACTGAATAAGCCAATTTCAGCTAATGAAATTGAAAATGTAATTAAGACCCTACCAACAAAGAAAAGCCCGGGTCCTGATGGATTTACGGCTGAATTCTATAAGAAATTTAGGGAAGACTTAATGCCAACACTCCTCAAACTCTTCAATGAAATCAAAAGGTAAGCAAGTCTCCCTAACTCATTCCTGGAAACAAGTATTACCCTAATACCAAAACCAGAGAAAGACCCAACCAAAAAAGAAAAGTACAGGCCAAACTCCCTAACGAACATAGACGCAAAAATCCTCAATAAAATACTGGCAAATAGAATACAGCAAGTTATCAGAAAGATTATACAACACAATTCAGTGGGATTCATCCTAGGAATGCAGGGATGGTTCAACATATGGAAATCAATACATGTAATACACCATATCAACAGGGCCAAGGACAAGAACCACATGATCATCTCAATAGATGCAAGAAAAGCTTTCGACAAAATCCAACACCCATTCATGATAAAAACCCTACAGAAAATCAGAATGAATGGTCTCTACCTCAACCTGATAAAAGTCATATATCATAAACCAACAGCCAACATCTTACTAAATGGAGAAAAACTGAAAACTTTCAACCTAAAATCAGGAACAAGACAAGGATGTCCATTATCACCACTTCTATTCAATATAGTTCTGGAAATATTATCTAGAGCAATTAGACAAGAGAAAGAAATAAAGGGAATAAGGATAGGAAAGGAAGAAGTGAAATTATCATTATTTGCAGACGATATGATACTCTACATAGAAGACCCCCAAAAATCCATTAGAAGACTTAGAAGTAATAACTAAATTTAGTAATATAGCCGGATACAAGGTGAACACTCAAAAATCAATAGCATTCCTGTACACAAACAACAAAGTCACTGACAGAGAAATAAGGGAAACAACACCCTTCACTATAACATACAAAAAAATGAAATACTTAGGAATCAATCTAACAAAGGAAGTAAAAGATCTATACAGTGAAAATTACATTACTCTAAAGAAGGAAATCGAAGATTTCAGAAAATGGAAAGATATTCCCTGTTCATGGATAGGAAGAATAAACATCCTGAAAATGGCCATTGTCCCAAAATTATTATACAGATTTAATGCAATCCCAATCAAAATAGCACTTGCCTACCTCACAGAGCTAGAGAAACCATTCCTGAAATTCATCTGGAACCAGAGGAGACCTAGAATAGCAAAGGCAATTCTGGGCAACAAAGGGAAGGCAGGAGGCTTCACAATCCACGACTTGAAACTATACTACAAAGCTACTGTGATAAAATCAGCATGGTTATGGAATCAAAACAGACCTGAATATCAATGGAATAGATTAGAAAATACAGCCACAACTACAAACACACTTAGCCACCTCATCTTTGACAAAGGGACCAAACATGTACATTGGAAGAAAGACAGCCTCTTTAACAAATGTTGCTGGAAAAACTGGCTTTCTATATGCCACAAAACTAAAACTAGATCCATGCCTATCATCATGCACTAAAATAAAGTCAAAATGGATCAAAGATCTGAATATAAAAACAGAGACACTAAACTTACTAGAAGACAGAGTAGATAAAAATCTCGATGACATAGGAGTAGACAGAGAGTTCATGAACAAAAATCAGATTGCACAGGAAAGACTCCCAAGAATCAACACCTGGAATCTAATCCTACTAAAAAGTTTTTGCATGTCAAAGGAAATCTCCAACAGAGTGAAAAGAAAACCCACCAACTGGGAAAATATCTTAGCCAATTGTTCATCAGACAAAGGACTTCTATCTAAAACATATAAAGAACTTAAAGAAATCAGGCCCCTAAAATTCAAGGACCCAGTCCAAAAATGGGCATCTGAGATGAATACAAACTTCTCAGAGAAAGAAATACAAATGGCAAATAAATATATGAAAAAATGTTCAACATCAACGATCATTTGGGAAATGCAAATTAAAACAACGCTGAGATTCCATCTCACTGCAGAAAGAATGGACAAGATTTAAAAATCAACAACAAATGCTTGAGGAGCTGTGGGGTAAAAGGAACTCTTTTCCACTGTTGGTGGGAGTGTAGACTGGTGCAGCTACCGTGGAAGTCAGCGTGGAGATTCCTCAAGAAGCTAGGATTAGAGACCCCATTCAACCTAGCTATCCCTCTTCCAGGCATTTTCCCAGAAGAATTGAAAACATCATACCACAGTGATATCTGTGCACCCATGTTTATAGCAACCCAATTTGTAACAGCCAGATCTTGGAAACAACCCAAGTGCCCATCAACCAAAGAATGGATAAAAATGATGTGGTGTTTTTATACAATGGAGTACTACTCAGCTATTAAGAAAGTATGCATTGAGACTTTTGTAAGTAAATGGTCAAGACTTGAGACCATATTCATAAGTGAGATAAATCAAACCCACATGTGTAAATACCATATTGTCTCCCTAGTGCAAGAAACGGAAAAGTATATATGATCCAAAATCTGCAATAAATACTATGTAAGGGTAAAAAACAGCTCAAAGAGCAAAAGTAATTGGGAAGGGAAAAGGCGGAAAGAGAAAAGGAAAAAGGAAAAGATATAAACCTGTATATATGTATATGTAAGATAACTAAAACGAACACACTGCTGAATGTATTAGTTATTGAGAAAGAACAATTAATACTCATATGATTGGATCAGTTTTACATGTCTATATCTGTTAATGTAAGTAACCATTTTGAAGATAACAATACGCAGTATTGCAACCATTGTCGTTTCTATCATCCTGTTTTGTAAACCTGCAACGTTACTGTTGTGTATTCACTCTAGTCGTTTGTTTGTCTCTTTTGCTTGTTGTCTTTGTTTTATATGTCTTTTTTCTTTTTTTTCTTTGCTTAAATAAAAAAAGAATAAAAAAATAAAAATTATTTATGTATTTCCTTCAATTTTATATATTACTATGTTTTATGGTTACATAGTATCTACTTGAATGCAGCAGAATTTATGTTAAAATTCCATGTTGTTATATAATTCTGATATTTCTCTTATATGTATCATAAACAAATATTATTCTTTCATATAAAAAAATCCATGGGCACATTTCTGATTATTTAAAATATATTCAAGGAATAAAATTACTGAGGAAAAGGTAATATCAATACATTTATTCATAATTGATAATGAAAATAGTTTTAGAATCATTAATGAGCATTCAATCTGTAATTTGAAATAATTCACAAAAGTATAAAAATAAATGAAAATTCATTTTAAATCCTATCATTAATATAGTTGATTTCAATATTAGATTTTGCTCAATATTTTCTAGACTTCAGATGGCTATATTTCTTGATGTATGTATGGAGGGGAACACATAAAATTATACTGAATGTGTGCTTTTTAACCTGCTGTTTTTCACTCCACAATTGTCATGGAGATCTTTCCATACTGTTAAATAGAAATACATCACAACTTTAATGCATGAAAACAATCCATTTTATGAATTTGACCAATCTCAATTAATGAGCTTATAGTTTATTTCTAGTTTTTCTATCTTATAAATGCTGTGTGAATGTACACATACCTAGTTAAATATCCAAAGTGTATATGCATGTGTGTTTGTTGCACTAATACATATATACAATATGTTGTGTAATATTTATATATTATATGTTACATACTATTTATGTTTATATTTTGCTACATAGATATCTTGTGTCCTAAAGTGTCATTTGCAAAAATGCTTCATATCATCAATATTTAAAACTGTTACTATTTAGAAAGATAGAAAAGCGTTAGTTACTCATTTTTTTAGAGTTGTTGAAGTTTATGTATCAATGCAAAATTTCTCCAATCTCAGTTTATAAAATCTATTCATCAATTTTTCTTCCAAAGCTTTTTTTAGCACTAAACACTGATAAAGCTATAATTCAACTTAGCATGAAAAGCAAAGTAGATATTCAGTTTATTTCCACAAACTCCTGACATTATCTCAACAAAATTCATAATCCACTATTTCCCAATTGTATTAGTTTCCTAAGATTGCTGTAACAAATTATCACAAGTTGGCTGACTTAAACAATGGAAAGGTATTGCCTCACAATTCCAAGGTGTATCAGGGTTGATTTCTTTCCAGGCTGTTGGAAAGAATAAGTCTCACAATTTTCTCCTAGTTTCTGGTGGTTTGCTAGCAATCTTTGGTGTTCCTTAGCTGTAGAAGAATCACGATATTTGTGTTAGTTCATTTTATACTTAAACATACAATGTCTTAGACTAGGTAACTGATAAAAAACAGAATTTCTCTAATTTCAAGAGACTGGAAAATCTGGTAAGTTCAGTGTCCAGTGAAGGCTGCTGTTTGCTTAAAAGATGGAAAAAACATTATGCCACAGCAATACATGTACATGCATGTTTATAGCAGCACAATTTATAATAGCTGAATCTTGGAAACAAACCAAATACCCATCAACTGAGGAATGGATAAAAAAAAAAGATGCTATTTTTGTACAATGGAGTATTCCTCAGCTAAAAAAAGATAAAACTCAGGCTTTTATAGGTAAATGGATGCAACTTGAGACCATACTCATAAGTGAAATAAACTAAACTCACATGTATAAATACAGTATTGTCTTCCAAGTATAAAAAAAAACTGAAACAGTAATAATATTCAAAATGTACAATGAATATTGTGAAAACAAAAGGGAATTAAAGTGCTCAAAAGGAAAGAACAACTGGGATAGAGGAAAGGAGAAAAGGAAGAAGGGAAAAGAGTATATGTATATAGGTATACACATGTATGTGTGTATGCATATGTATGCAAAATAGATAACCATACTACTAAATCTCTGTAAATTCATCAAAAAGAAGAGTTTGTGCTTTCATTGTTTGATCATTTTTCATGCCTGAATCTTGTAACCTGAACCACTATTTCTAAAATAACAATATACAATATATTAACTAGTGGTAATTTCCTACTATTTTTTTTAAATTGTGTATCATTTCTATATTTTTGTTTGTTTTTAAAATTAAAAAAAGGAACTCTTCACTGTTGGTGGCAGTGTAGACTAGTAAAACCATGGTGAAGATCAATGTGGAAATGCCTCAAAAAACTAGAATTGGAGGTCCCATTCGACCTAGCTATCCCCGTTCTGGGCATTTTCCCAGAAGAATTAAAAACATTATACCATAGTGATGCATGTGTAGCCATGTTTATAGCATCAAATTTTGTAATACTTAAACCTTGGAAACACCACAAATGCCTATTAACCAAGGAATGGATAAAAAAGATGTGATATTTTTATACAACGGAATACTACTCAGCTATAACAAAGGATAAACTCAAGGCTTTCATAGGTAAACAAATGCCACTAGAGACCATACTCATAAGTGAAATAAATCAGACTCCCATGTCTAAACATTGTATTGTCTCCCTAGTGCAAGAAACTGAAAGTGTAAATAAGATCCAAAATCTACAGTAGATATAGTGAAAAGGAAAGGAGCTGCTTAAAAGAAAAGAACAACTGAGATGGAGGAAAGGAGAAAAGAAGGAAAGGAAAAGAAAATATATATATACATATACATAATAATTATACTACTAATTTCTTTTAGTTCATTGAAAAGAATGGTTTGTGTTTATATTGTTTGATCAATTTTGCAAGCCTATATCCTATAATTGGAGCAACAACTTTGAAGATAACAGTATGCAATGTATTTATTATTAATTTACTATTAACTTCATATGAAATTCTGCTTCATTGTTTTTGTTGATTTTACTTTTTCAAATAAAAAAATGTCATGTATTCTCATCTACTTTACTCACTGTATCATGCACAGTAACTTCTGATTATTTCCCAAAGTCAAAATTATCATGAAAGATAAATGTTTTAAATCAGTTCAGGACATCAAGGCAGCCAGAAGATCAAAATTAAAGATACTCATGAGAGAAGACTTTCAGAACTGCTTCAGACTGTAGCAAGAATGATGACATGTTTGTTCAAGGTAAGAGGAAATACTGTAAAAGGATTAATGGCAATGTATCTTTTACTGTAGCATTTTTAAAAACTTACATATTCACCATACTTTTTAGCACATCTCATATTTTTATGCTCTCATTTTGCTCTTGTGTTTTTCACTTCTCTCCATTCACTGAAAAAACCTAGGTAGAAACAGTAGGATACTATGTACTATTTGTTTTATTTTGTTTTGTTCTGTTCTGTTTTTGGTACCAGGGATCGAATTCAGAACCGCACACTGGCCACGCAGGCACTTGTGCCACTGAACTGAATTCCTGGCCCATAGTACTGGATTTTTAATCATTCTTTGGGTTCCTCCTTCTTGGCTACTGTTAGGTTTCAAAAATAAGTTTGCAGAAAAGTAACCTGCATCTTTAGGAGCTCAATCACTTCCTCTCTCCCTTTTATCCTGTCTCATCTGGATTCTTTGGTGAACCATTTGGTACTGTGATGTTTTGGGGAAAGTTACGCGATCGATTCAAAGTCTGAAGGGGGCAGGTCAGTTCTCAGAGTCCTCCCTCAGCTTCCTCTGCATTTTGTATTATTTTGCTAATATGATTCAGCTTGTGAGGTTTTTTTTTTTTCTTTTTTACTACTATATGTTTGTGATACATCATAAATATATTCATCAGTGGGAATTAGTACATATGCATATTATATTCTGAACCTTTTTATTTCTCCTTCCCTCCCTTTCCTCTTGTCTCATATCATTCCAGATCTCTTTCCCCTTCCACATTGTCTATCTCCCTGTTTCCTATCATCTATCTTTTATTTTACTCTTTATTTATACTTTGAGTTTCTCAGATATGAAAAGGCATGCAATATTCAATCTTCTGTGTCTGATTTATTTCACTTAAGATTTTGTATCAAGGTGCTTCCACTTTTCTTCAAATGACAGAAATGTAGTCTTCCTTATGGTTGATCAGACTCCACTGGGTATATATAACAAAGTTTGTGACTTGAGGCTGTGGTGGTTACCTTGTTTTAATGAGCATTATCTTTTGTTTCTCTCTATTGCTTGTTATTTCTGTTTTCAGGGAGTCTTATAAATGATGTTGCATGTAAAAGTGCCATTATGCCATATATTATGGCATCTCTAATCTTTCAATTCATTATTTTAAAGTCGCAAAATCAGTTATTGCCAACAGAAATTGCCAATATTAATGTCTGAACACAACTTTATCCAGATACTACCTTTATTTTGTATACATGCTGCCTGTGTCCTCATTTATATGCCATTATGATTTATGCAAGTCCTTGTTTTCTTTTCCTTGAAACCAACAATTCTCCCACAACTGTCTTCTTCCTTATTTTGTTCCAATGTGAATTAGTCCATGTCTCTGGATGGCATTCCTGGATGTCAAAATTCCATATGAATTTTAGGATGAGTTTTATTTTCTATTTCTTCAAAATAAGAATTGGGATTTTGGTGGAGTTTGTACTAAATCTGTAGTTGCTTTGGGTCAAATTAACAAATTAGTAACATTAAATTTCCCAGTACATGAATATGAAATATCTTTATTTATTAGATTTCTTTAATTTCTTTCAGCAATGTGTTGTAGTTTGCAAGACTTTCACTTTCTTGGTTAATTTCTAAATATTTTGCTCTTTTTGATGCTATTGCAAATGGAATAATTTTTGAAATTTCTGCTTTTGTTTCTAAGTTATGAGTATATAGAAATGCAGTTGATATTGGTGTGATGATTTTGCATCCTAATACTTTTCTGAATTAATTTTCTATGTTTTTTAGTGATGGGGATTGAAATCTGAGTCCTCAGATTAAGCTAAATCCTCAACTTTTTATTTTTTTTAGAAGACTGGTCTTGAACTTGAAACTTTCCTGTCTCACTCTACCAATGTGCTGGATTTTAGGTGTGGGCCCCTATGCTTGCCTACTTTACTAATTTAACAGTATTTTTTTTCCTTTCCAATTGTTTTGTTTCATTTTCTTCAGTAATTGCTTATCTGAACTTGTAGTACTATGTTGAGTTTTAAAGTAATGATTGATTTGTCCTCTCAAACTAACACCTCATGATAATTCATGTTCACAAACAACCTGAGTTTCTTTACAAGTAGAAGGAATAATATTTGAGAAGACTATAAAATGTTTATGAATCTTTTTCATAATAGGTACTATCTTGGCAAGTATAAATCTAATTCAAAAAATACTATCACAAGTCAAATATAAATAAAAGAATAAACTAAAAAAAGGAAGCTCAGGAAAATACTGTTACTATATGTATTGAAAATAATTGAGATGAAAGAGACAGAGATTTGTGTAAATGTCTGATATGTTGTTGATTTCTGTTATTCATTTATAGGTACAAAAAGCATCAAGAAAGTAAGGCTAACTAAGGATTGAACAGAGGATGAGGAAACTTTATAAGTGTGTCAGTTTTATTTTGAATTCAAGCTCCTAAAATCTCTTAATTTGCTGTAATACTCATTGACAAAATCAACAGCATATATGAATTTTTAGTGACTTCCAGTAAAAGCGAAACATATGTGAATGAAAACAGCATTTATGTTTGGTCTTGTCCCAGGGAGCAATTAACAAGCCTGTTTGTTTGTTTTTAATAGCCACCAGAAACCAATAGAATTGAAAACTTGGCAAAAATTTTAAAAAAAAGGTTTTGTTCCTTTGTAGAAGAGATTCATGTCAAAAACCTTTACTTCAGAGCAACAGCTAAGCTGATTATGAACATGAATCTTATGTTCAGTTTATATTTCTTAGATCTGAAATATCTGACCAGATCCATCTTTTGAGTTAGCTGTCTCTCTGGTCTGAACTCAGGATTAGCTAGCCTTTACTCTGGCCGGTTTTGTTAGACCAAGTCTCCATTTTTCGTGCAAATTTGAAAACCCTCTCCTAATCAAACTTTAACCTTGAGTGTGTGATTGCTTCTGTTATGGAGCCTCAGTCCAGCTACCCATTGGAAGATGCAAGTGATTGCAACTAATTTAGAGTAAGAAAGGAAACATACTTGAGAGGATGATAAGAAAAGAATCCTCATGCATCCCAAATGAACTAACTAGTGGTTGTCGTAACTGCTTGTAAGAAACTATTCTGAATCATCTACTCTAATGAATAGCTTAATACTGTGGCGGGCATAGCTTAAGCTATACCTACTTTCCATACCTTTCATGTCGTTCAGTACAACTGCCTTAAACCTTTTCTGTAGCATTCGTGTATATACCACACCTGGGTTGTTCTTCCAGCCATAACCCAGACTCTACGCCTTTCTTAAACAATTCAACTACCAGATTTATAAGGCATTGAACTAAACACTTAGGGGACTGTTACAGGATAAGAAAACATACATGATCTTAAATAACTGGTTAATCTAGTAGAGGAGAAAAGCATAAACAGGGTAATGATAGCAAAAATTGTCTGATCATTAGACTGTAGTCTGAGAGATTTTAATATAGTACTTTGTGTAAGGCCTTAAGGGATTTAGAGGAGTAGGAAGAGAAAATCTCTAGGCTACTGTTTCTCGAGTCCAACTGCAAACAAAATCATAAGAAACATTTTAAAAATACATCATTGTCTGAGCCCTGTGTCAGACCTATAGAATCATGATGACTGGGGTTATGACTTTGGTACTGAATTCCTATGTATTTCTTTTTGAATGCTGTCTCCACTCTTTAACAATCACATTATTGAACAAGTTACTTTTGTAAATCAGTCTTGTTCTGTTCTAATATTTAAATGAGGATAGTAATGTTCTTATCATTGGGGTGTTATAAAGTTAAATGTATATGAAGCATTTTACTGTATAATACCTAATGTACAGTGAATATTTGATGATAGTGGCTAACATTTATTAAACATTTGCTATGTATGTAAAACTGTTAAATACACTCCACAAATGAAAACAAATACTGTGTTTTAATTCTCGTCTTTTTTTCATTGGAAGATTGCTGCCTGGAGTGTTAAAGGTACTGTCCACACTACACAATTAGCAGCAGATCTATAGTTTAGTACTTGAGACTACCATGTCATTCTTGTTGAAGAACAATTGATTATCTTAGCTCAGATTGCTGTAATGAAATATCATAGATGGGGTGGCTTAAATAACAAGCATCTACTTCCCACGGCTATTTCTTTGAGGGCCATTGCTATTTTCTGAATATGTTTCCTAAAATGTATGCATTGGAAACTTGACATTTCCATTTTGGCACCACTGGGGTGATTTTTTTAATGAATGGATTAATGCCGTTATAAAAAGGGCCTGCAAGAGTGGATTTACCCTCTTCTGCTGTGGGAGATTACAGTTTTACACCCCTTTACCTTTCAATCTTCTACTATGTGAAGAGAAAGCAGAGTGGGCACCTCTGTCTTGGACTTCCCAGGTTCCAGAATTGTGAGAAATAAGTGTTTGTTCTTTATAAATTATCCAGGACCAGGTATTCTGTTATAGTAAACACACACACGCGCGTGCACACACACACAAATAGCCATCTTTCTGCTTGTGTATTCACATTGCCTTTTCTTCATGTATATAGCCAGAGACTTATCTTCTGCAGTCCTTTTTTTAAAACTAAGAATATTAATTCCATTGTGGGTTTCCACTTCCATGACCTCTTCTAATCCTAATTACCTCTCAACTGTCCCACTTTCAAATATCATCACATTAGTGATTAGGGTTTTCTACACATGAATCTGGGGGGAGCAGAAACAATCAGTCCTTAACACTAATTATCACACAATCCACAGCAAATGTCAGATGAACAGAGTTGGCAACAATGAGGTGAGCTTTGAGTTGTATGCATTTAGGTGGATTTTAGGGAAATGTCCCTTACCCTGGCCTTTGCTATGGAAAGTCATTCAAAATAAAATCCTTGATTTAAAAAAAAATAGTTATTTGTTTCCAGAATGCTTTTCAGATAAAGAAACTAAAGCTTAGAAACAAGCAAATCATCCAGGATTACAAAGCTGGGGAGTAGGATAAGGTGGAATCTGAACCCTTGTTTGATCGAACATCTCCCTTCAGTTGCAGAGCAGTTGCTCTGAGAGTGTGACACAGTCCAGCCAATGAGTGTGGTGTTTTCTGGAAAATGCCTTGGAGCCACTAATGCATCCTGGAGAGGAAAGAAGTACAGGTGAAACGCACAAGATCATTAACTCTATAATGGCAGGAGTTTCACGCTAAAAACTGTGACCTGACATGTGTATTAGTGTGTGTGGTGGTTGTGGTGGGGAGGGAGACCTCTTTACTCAGGATCAAAACCCAGAATAAAACATCAGTGATATACTTCTTTCTTTCAAAGTTATATAATCTAGACTTTCAAGTTTGCATCAACACAGGTGAAACCATTTCTCAAAGAGCATCTGCTAAGATTCATTTCAACCAGGGACTGACTGTACCTATTTGTATATTCACTCACTCATTCATTCATTCATCCATTTATTCATTCCATAAATTAAAACAGAAAGGTTACACAAGGTTCAATGATCAAAACAAAGATGTGCTACCTGACTTTTAAAGGCCCATGTCCTAGAGTAATTTAAATACAGTTATGAACACCGTGTTAAATCCTCCTTGATGAACTTAGTGTGTGTATATATATATATATATATGAACCCAATCAACAGGTTTGTATAACTTTATAAAACATTCATTAAACCAGGTACCATCTGAAAATGTCAAGTACACCAAAGGTTCTATTTGGCACAAGACTTGGACTTTGCATTTGCTTTAATGATGTTTTGTATCTATTAAATCTTAAAAACAGAAACACATGCCTCTGCCTGCCCCCAGAAAGCTCTCAAGGAAAATAACAAAATGCAATTTGAATCAAAGAATGTGAAACTTCTCAGAGAAACATAGTAGGAGCCAGTGGGAAGCAGCTGGAGACATGCTGACAGCCCACCAGCAAGGTTCCGCTGCTACCGGGGCTTCGCTGTCATCCTCCACTTCTCAGCTTCCTCCTGTTTTCTACATGCTACTCCCTGTTCTAGGGTTTGCCCTGGATGGGTTCAAATGAAAAGTATGGCTCTTCCATACTAAATTCAGCTCCATCTGCCCTTGTGGCTCTGGCTCTGTATTATCCCTCTACGCTGAGTAGAGCAAGGGTGTGAACTAAGCCACACACTGAAAGTAAAAGTACAACAAACTTCTTTTTATTAATGTTAGGTTTTCCTCGTCCTTTTCCTTAATGCTTCCTGCTTCTCTAAAGATGTTCTCTGGGAAAGAGATAATAATCTTAATTACACTCATTTTTGCCTTTTTCAGAGATAAGAGTTAACAAGAGGCAAATGGTAATCTTACATTGTCATATTTTAAACATCAATAATATGATGGCTATTTCTCCCCACTCAAAGTATTGCATTGTATTACAAGCCTTATGGAAAGTCTACACAGTGTGTGTTTTCAGAACCACTTGTCCTTGATATATTCACTCATAGCATGTGGAACTTGTTCAGGAATTATGACTATATATATATATATATATATATGGCATCATAGTGTATATATATATATATTATTCTGATGATAACACTTAAATATTTAATAATCAACCCCATTGACCACTGCTCCCTGTGATTCAACCAACCCTTCCATTTTTTCTTCGTATGATGTTCTGGATTTGCAGTTCTTATGCCTTTCTTCAAAATGGGTCATCCTGGCATAATGGAAAAGAACGCTCAATTCCAATGGGCCTGAGTGAGAAGCATGGCTTAAATAAATTAGTGATTTGTGGAACATAATATTTATATAACATTGAGTCTTTAGCTGAATCATCTGTAAAATGAAGCCTCCCACTGTACTATGCTCTTGAAATGGTGATGTCAGCTGTGGAAGCACTGTACACGGGAGAATGCCCAGTAAAGCTGCCCCATCACTTCTGAGTATGCAAATCTAATTCATTCTTTAGTATGAATCCAAGATAGCACCTTTTGCATAAAGCATGCACTAATTGCTCCAGCTGTGATGCCATCATTTCCTCCTCTTGCTTTGCCTTTCTCTGTCATATGGTACATGCCTTTTTCTATGTATGTAACATACAGGCTCAGACTGAGTTTCAGATGGTGACATGAGTAGAGAGAAAGGACAGAGGCCTACCCTGTGCATCTATGAATAGGGATTGCTTGCATGGGTCTCCTATTTCCCCGAGAGAGAAATTAGCTTGATCCTTTTCCAACTCTCTGTACATTACATTTATATTCATAATTTCATGTTTGTTTTCTTGAAGAAGATCCTGGTTATATATGTGTTGGTTCCCACAACAGGCTGAGCAGTACCTGGGTGGAAGGAAGATGGAAACAGTAACAGTACTGCAATTGTGTCTCTCTGTCTAACTTCAGAGCTACAGGAATGGTGCAGACAAAAACCATGAGATTGGAAACAGGTGTGCTATTTAGGATCTGGCTAACAATATGTGGTGAAAGCTGAGGGTGTGTCCATAATCCCGAGTTATTTTGGCATCCTAAGTATTAAAAGCTACAGAAACATACATTCAGTCACAGTATCCTGAATATGGTATTGCAATGCTCTTTACAGATACTAATTCCACTGTCAACTTTTCATCAAGTTTAATACCTTATTTAAAAAAAAAAAGAAGCCTTCTCTGATCAACTTTTCTAACCTCATCTACTAGCCTTTGTCTTGTTTTCCTTTATTTGTCACTGTATCTGTCTTTCTTTGCAACCACTTTTCACACACACACACGCGCACACACACACACAGTATTAGGTTAGGCCATTTCCTGTCATGTCTATCACTCATCTCTAAAAAGTGGGGATACTTAGCTTATGGGAAGCACTCAGAATCTGACAGATAAATAAATGTGATGACTTCCTAAGGGGCTTTCTAAAGAAAAACAAAATAAGAGGACATCCACACAGATAAAGAAAGGCAAGCTAAAAACCTCCTAGTAACTGAATCCAACAACTTGGTTTACAAGCCTATAGGAAGCACTCTTAGGGCTCTGGCAGGAATGCTAGGATGAGAGGGATACACCTTGCCCAGATAACTTGTGGGAGCAGGTGACAAATTTGAGCCACAGTGGTTAGGAAGACCTTGGGGCAACTAGGTTATATGTATACTTAAACTGCTTCTGTAGATCTTGTCTCCCCCACGAAACTCTTAGGAAAAGGTAGAACACATTCTTAGATTGCTGAAAGGATCTAACATAAGATCAAGCAAAAATGAGTGCTGAATGAAAGAAAGAATGAATGAAAGAATGAGTATCTGATTTTGTTCCTTACAAATAAACTGTGTATTAGAAAAGCAACCTAATGAGACAGAAATATTTGCTTATTAAAAAAGTTAAATTTTTCAGTATACATATATTTTAAAATTTTTCTATAGGAAATGCTCAGAAGGCATTCAGTAGAAGGTAAGAATTTCTTACTCTGAAGTCTAAAACATCTCTTTTTGCCCCAAAATGACATGAGACACAAACACAAATGACTCTAACTCATAACTTAGCAACCACAAATATGCAAGTTAAGCCTCATCAAAACATCAGGGTAATTATTGGCAAATTGTATGCCATACAAATGCTTTGCAACCAAGCAAAATAAATTCCTCTGTGGGTGTTTGCCACAATTTCTCAAAACTGCTGCCTGTGTCACCTAAGTCTCTTGGGTTTTGTTGGGTTGGATTTATAGTACAGTCAGAGACAGCCCAAGGCTGCTCCCAGTGCCGTGTGCAGTTGGCCCCTCCTGGACTTGGCACAGCCTGCTCCGTTCCACACTGCTGACTCCTCTCGCATTCTGCCCTCCTTGTCCCAAGCTGGTGGCTGGTGGTTGCAAGTCAGAGGGAACGCTGACTTTCTGGCCCAAGGATGTTTGTGCCACTGGTCACGGGGTGGGGGAGTACTTGTTTCTCACTCCTTGTCCCACATTGCTAGCCTCAGATCAGAGGGAGTGCAAAAAATTACAATGAAGGCTAAGCGGATGTGTAGCTTAACACATGCTCTTCCAGCAGGGTCTTCCATGTGGGTATTCTGCAAGCTTCAGATGATCTTTCTGAAAATACAGACAATAATGTTTTTTAGAAAACAGGCAGGGATTAGGAAATTTGTGATAGCTCAGAAATTTTTCTTTGAAAATTAGTTCTTGCATGGGCTATGTTTATGAAAAATTCTTGGGACATATACTTTCAACAATGTTCAAATTATTTTCAAAAATTCCCTGAAGGCCTATCTGAAAGTAAATGGTGTGTGTGTGTGTGTGTGTGTGTGTGTGTGTGTGTGTATGACCTAAAAAAAATAAGAAAAAAGGGATGAAAGGAAAGAAAAGATGAGTGGAAGGTAGTGAGTAAACAGAGGAGTTTGGGTATATGTACATGATGCAAAAGAATTGGTGGAAAGTTAATAGTAATGAACATATCCTTTATTTTCTGAACCTGAATGATGCCAAAAGGGTCAAGAAAAATAAAATATAATGTAGAAATTAATACTTGACATAGAGACAAAAAGATTGACAGTTTCCTAGCCACTTGACTTGGGATAAATAAATTTGAATGCAATTGTATACTCTCTAGTCCTTGCAAAAAAATTTTAATTAAAACTTTAGATCTTAAAGAAGTATTCTAATTCTCCTTCTGCCATATTACATCTTCTCTATGAAAGAGCTTACAGTTGGAGCCAATTTATTTTACCATTCACAGTATTTCAAATTGTTGGAGAGAAAAGACTTTTTCTGCCAAGATTCACACCAAAGCAACTTGATAGCCTTGCTCAAGAAAGATCAAATGTGAAAAGAGATGACAATGAAAATTGGGCAATGTACCCGTCTCTCTGCAACTCGTCAAGTGCAAAGGAATCTGTGTTGTTGCTTTCGGGAGCATTTTCAAATGTTCAGAGAAAACAGTTGAGCATAGAGCTTCTGGCCTGCCGTGCTGCCTCACTAACCATTTGTTTTTTCATCTAAAACTCTAAGGAGAGAATAAAAAGGCAAACATAGCTATACACCCCTCCTCTTTCAAATGGGGTAGCCATGCCAGATATTCTGAGTAACTTATTCAGCCCAAGGCTAATAAGCTGAACAACTTGTTTTGGCTAGACATTCCTTCTCTCCATATGGAACTGCTTGTGTGAGTTTTTAGACTATTATGTGGTCAACGGGAGGATGTGAGACCAAGAAAAGAAAATTCGCAGCACTTTCCTTTTCTCTCATATAAACCCACTTTCAAGACTAAAGTAAACTGCGTGGATTGCCCAAATCCTTAGGCGGAAGACTTCATAGAACATCATATAAGCACCATCTTTAATGGGTTTGAAGGCATGCCTCTTAAATTGGACTAAATTTACTGATAAATCCACCATATCTAACCTTGCCTACTTTGAGTCTAGCCTTAGGGACTTCTTTAGAAACAAGGCATATTTTCACTGAACCAAAGTAAATCTTAATTACATATTTGCTTACCGTGGAGAGCTATTTTGCTTTTGAGTAGAGATCTGACAAAAGGTGGAAAGTGGGTTGCTGTGGTGTATTTGATTGAAATCTATCAGAAGTATTGCAAAGAAAGAGAAAGATACTTTCAAATTTTCAGATAATTTTCAGTTCAGCACTCTTGGTTCTCCAGAGTTCTTTATGTAGAATTCCTTACCAGGACAACATATCAGAATATTCTTGAATGTGTCTTACACCAAGCAGGGTTCTACCTCAAGGAACAAATGCAATAATTTTTAAATGCTCAGGTGCCTCCTGTTTTTTAGAGGTCCATGGGTGATTGTTAAAATTATTCCAAAGTCCCAAAGTAGTGGGCTATTAGTCCTTTGTATTTCTTTGTAGTTTTCCAATAAGAAATCAACCCAGGAAAGTCAACTCATTTTGCAGGCTCTGCAGTAAGTCAGCAGTCTTTAGCAAGAGGTACCATTAATTCATTTACTGCTTCATTTATTTAGTCAAACACGCACTGAGCAGTTTTTTCATGCTAATCTCTGAGCTGTACACTAGGGATAAAGGTGTGTATAACTCCTAAAATAAGTGTGACACTATAAAGCCCATACCCAGGATGCTGCTGTTTTGACCATTCAGGCTGAGTAACTGTCCATGATGCCATAGATTCCATAGTCCAAGGCCACTGGTCTGCATTTTATCTTCCATTTCAAAAGTTAGGAAAAGTACTTACGAGCATAGAGGTCATTCACCTAGTGCCCAGTCATTTCTGTTTTGTGCTTCTTTTTTCAAATTATGAATCAATAAAATATAAGATGGTTAAGGAAAAGGCCCAAAAGTCTTTTACAGCAGTTAACAATTAATTTTGAAGCAAACACTCATAAATCCACTTAGGGTGACATAGAACATACCAAGCTCCTTAGCAACATCCTCCCCAAATGACCCTTGAAAATCGAAACCCCTTTCTTTTTCCAGAAGTAGTGGTCCCCCCGAGTGCTGAACTTTATGTAAGAATAATATAGTATTTTCTCTTTTGTGTATGGCTACCTGCATATAATACAGTTTAAAAAATAATCCATGTTGTTGCAGTAATTCTAGTTTGTTTTCATTGTTGTATAGCATTCCATTGCATGAACTTGCCACAATTTGTTTTGCTATTCTATTACTGATGGACATCTGGGGTGCTTATATTTTTCCATCTATAACAAATGTTTCCAATAACCATAGGGTTGCTAGGTTATGGGTATACTTATAGTCAATTGCAACATGTGTTATAAACTAGATGAATTCAATTTACTATAGCAAGCAACTTGAGAATATCCATTCCTTTGTGTGCTTGCCAACATTATTGTTCTTCAAGAATTTTAACCAAACTGGAGAATACAATTTGTTGTGTTACAATATCTTTCAAAAATTGTATAGGTTTGTCATTTATATAGCACTCTGTAGTCAAGTGGAATTTTGTTTTTGTGTCGTATGAGAAATGATCCAATTTTATTTTTATGCCCAAAACCCAATTTATTGAAAGGTATTTATTTCTTAGTTATGATTTACCACTTCACATTTGTCACCAAGAAAGTACACACAAATCTCTTTTTCTTAAAATTAGGGGGCAAGTACTTTAAAAATCTTCCTGGGATTTAATTAAAATTAAATTGAATTTTTGAAACATTTAGAGGAAATTTGACCCAAGTTGAGTATTCCCATCATTTAATTTATATTTCTCTATTTACTGAGGCTTTTTTTAAAACGTCTTTTGATAAATGTGTATAATTTTATTTGTATGCTTTGTTAATGTATCACCATTTTCTTAGTGTGTAGGCGTTAATTTAACTGGCATACATACACTTTTAAAGTAAAATTTATTGAAGTATAGTTTACATAAAAATATTCATTTTTTAAAGTGTATATTTTAACTAATGGTTATAGTCATGAAACCAACATCACAGTTACCAAAATGTGGGACACCTCTATTGATGCCCAATAGTGCCTTGCACTTCTTTGTTATACCGTTTCCTCCCCCATTCTCCAGTTCATCTAAATTTTGTTTTTGATGTTTTGTCTGTTCTCAAATATTACAGAAAAAATATATAGGATATAGATTTTTGTGTTCAGATCTTTCGATGAACATAATGCATTCAAAATGTGGTCATATTTTTGTATGTATCAGTAATTCATTCCTTATTATTGCTGCATACAAAAAAAGCAGCTGTTCTTGTTTTAGTAGGAATTGCATTGAATTCTTAAAAATAAGAATTATTTAAAAATTTAAAATGTTCTGACTTTCAATCCATGAACATAGTTTATCTTTCAGTTTACTTACCTGTTTCTTTCTTAGCCAATCTTTTGAAGATTTAAGCATTTAAATGATACATATATTTGCTAGCTTTATCCCTAGATATTTTATGCTTTGAAACTATTATAAAAAGTACTCTAAGGCACTATTTTATTTAATTTCAATTTCAAGTACTCATCGTTTGGGGAATAGAATTTCAATGGATTTATTTGTGTTTTTGTCATGGTGATGTTGTGAAACTTTTTAATTTTTACAGGAATTTTTGTATATTTTGAAAAATATCTGCCTTACAACAAGTTGCATGCCAATAAAGATAATTTTACTGTTTTATTTCTTTACCTCCAATCTGCATTTTAAAATTTTTTTCTGGATGATATTACAAAATAGCAGTATAAAAATACTGTTTTCATTAATTGCTACTAGTAGAAACAAACATTTATAAATGTATATCTACCTACCTTGCTAAAGTCTTTTTTCAGTTCTAAAAATTAGCTATGGAAATTTTGTATATTTAACATAGACAACTATGTTAGCTGCAGATAATGCTTTCACTTTTTTCTTCAAAAAATATAAAAGCTTTAGATCAATTTCTTTCAATTTTACAACTCATTTTTCACCTAATGAAAGCTTTTTAGAAAAAATATTGAGAAATCCTCTACAAATGTCTTTATATGTAAATTCTGTAATTTCAGGAGAAGTATGATGAAGAGGATGTCTGTGTGGAAAATGACAGTGATTTTAACAGAGATTAAACGATCTTCAGTTTGAAAGTGATACAAAAGATACATACATACATACATTTTGAAGGTCCCTTCTGTTTCCCAGGGCCATTGAAGTGATCAGTGAAAAAGAAGAAATATGTACATATACATCTATATGCCGCATATATTAAATGTATTATGAATATATTTATGTACATATTCAGCAGGTTAGATTTAGAAAATAGAATCCTTACAGACTAAATAAAATTTAAAACAAGAAGCATCACTAGGTATAATGACCATTTCATGATGATGAAAGAATAATTTTATTAAGAAGCTAAAATAAACCTAAATATGTATGAGCCTATTCATATCAGATAAAAATCTCTAAAATAAAGTAGAAAAGAAAATAGAAAAACACACCAGTTCATAATAATATTTGGAGATTCATATATATTTTTTGATAACCGATAAACATTCAAATAAGAATCCAGAAAATTTGAACGCTATGTTCAAAAGAAGGAACCCAATTTAAACACTTAGAAACTATATCTAATCCCTGCATGATAAAAATAACGCAGCACATTTTTCTCATCATATAATAATTAAATTAGAAATCAAAACAAAAGCCGGGCGTGGTGGCGCACGCCTTTAATCCCAGCACTCGGGAGGCTGAGGTAGGAGGAGATTTGTGAGTTCGAGGCCGGCTTGGGCTACAACACGAGCACAAGGCCGGCCTGAGCTACATAGTCTGCCTCAAAAAAACCAGGGCTGGGAGTTTGGCTCAGTGGCTCAAGCACCTGTCTGGCAGATGTGAGGTTGTGAGTTCGATCCCCGGTGCCGAAAAAAAAAAAAAAAAAAAAAAAGAAATCAAAACAAAGATAACTCTATAATCACTATATTTTATATTATATTAATCAGAGAGGGAAAATGAAATGCAGCCTATTTTAAACCTATTGATAGTAAAAACACCACATGTCAATTCAAGGTATGCAACTGAAAGCATCTTAAGATTTAATTTATAACTGCAAATGAGTTTATTTTAAAGAAAAGGAAATGTGAATGTCAGTGATCTAGATATGCATTTCAAGTAATTAGAAAAAGCACAGAAAATTAAAACTACCAAAGGAGAAAGAAGGAAACAGCATCAAGATTAGAACTCAGTGAAACTGAATAGAATGTGAAAATAGAGATAAGCAACTGTCATAAATCAATACTTTGGAATATTAATGAATTACATACACCACAAGAAGACTGAACCAACAAAAATTTATAAAATCAATAATAGCAGAATGAAAAGGGATCGCTATAAAGTTTACATTTTCGTAAGAGAATATTATAGAATATTGCCAAAAAATTTAAAAATTTGCCTAAATTTGACAAATTTGTAGACCTAAAGCTTACCAAAATCACCATAAGAAAAATTAGAAAATCTGAAGAGTTCTATACTTCCTAAAATCAAATGTATAATTAGAAACTCTCAATTAGAAAACTCAAAACCCTGATGACTTTACTGGTGAATTCCACCAAGAATATAAAAAGAGTATCTGTTGTGTGCAAATTCTTACAAAGCACAACAAAAGGGAATAGTGTCAACAAGAATTTTATGAAACCAAAACAACCTAACTCCAAAACCTGACTAAAATATTAGAAGAAAGAGAAAGCACTTGACAATCACAAACATGAAAACAAATGCATATTTCCGCACAGAATACAATCCAATCCTACAGTACATAAAATGATAGTTTCTTTATTGGGAGTCAATTTTCAGTGAATCTCTTGCATTTATGCAGGTACTGAGAACATAGCTACAGGTTGCTATTTGCTCTATAGTAATTTGACATGGATGTTTATATAGAAAATAACTGTGAAAACAAAATCTATATCGCATCTTAAGCAAAGGTAAAGCATGCTAGGAAGGTATGCATCAAATGATTTGATTTCCTTATGATTAAGGTTTCTCTTCTGTAATGCAGGAGTTTGAACAATTTTTCAATAAGCAGTAGGATTATATATATCTCCAGGTACAAAAAGTTCCAAAATGGATTGCTCCCACTCCCAACACGTATGCATTTCTACCACACCAATAATCTCTTTCAACACACTCAAATTCATAAGGAATTCTCTGTGCACAGACTGCAAGTGAAGAGTTGAAGCTAGCTAGATTTCTTGGATAGACCCAAAGCATGAGAACATTTATGTCCCATGAAAGTTCTCACCAAAAGTCATTAGTACAATGTAAGTTCTTAATAACTAGATAAATAAAGGATGACATGCTATAGGAATCTGGATAAAATGACCAGGAGGGAAGACTTTCTACATGGATTTCATCCTTATTCTCCAAGCCCAAAGACTGGTTGGTGAAGCTATTTAAAGGTCCAGTCCTTATGTGCCAATTTAGAACAAACTTACAGGGTCTGGTTCTGTTGGTTTGGAGGTTTTGTAGCTCTGCGATGTATGCTTCCACCATGGGTCATTAAAAAGTCCAAAATAAACTCAGACAATAACCTAACAATTTATGGATCTTTGTGGCAAAAGGTAAGTGGCAACTACAAGAATCCTAACATTCACTAAAAGAATATTCCTAATTATTCAGGGAAACATGAGGAAGCTGCTGTACAATGGGAGATGATTAGATGGAACCAGGGATTTATAAAATATCTCTTTATTTTACCACATTTAATAATTAAAAGTTAGTGAAAGTTACTACAACTGTAAATAAACAAGCAGCATGCTGCAGTCTCCTTTAATGAACATCTTCACTGCTCAAATATTCCAGGGCTTGCTATGATGGATAGGCTGAGGTTAAGATCACCATTCTGACCTTGTTTCACATGACTCCCACTCTGAAGCTATGATCCCCAAAACTTACCAATTTTTTCAGACTTACATCTTGTGCTGTGTCTTATTCCTAAGTGAATTTCCAGATGCTGTCTTCTCTTTGTCTCCTTAGTCTTCTGTTTTTTAAGTTTATCACCACTGTTTTCCTTTCTTTCAAATACCTTTATATGGTAATTAGAGTACATGTTGCAATATATGTCAGCAACCAAATATGCAACTAAAATCTTTAATTTTTCCCCTAGCAATAAAGATTTGCTCAACATTTTCTGAAACATGCACATACTAGGTAACTGTCTTGTGCCAAATAATCATGAACAACAGACTAGATTATTCCTGAGTTAATCACTCTATTCTGAGCCAAATAGTTTGTTAATTTACCTGATGGTCACGGTTCTGATTATAATCTCTTGACATATGCCTGAATTCAATGAAATGCTAATCATTTAACATTTACTAAGAATGCTGTTTTTAAAATATCTACTCTAAAACTATGTTCAAGTTGATAAGGCAAAGGCTTAGATTCTGATATTGATAGCAAATACTAAACAAAATTCACAAACTAAATGTTGATACATCTCCAAGCTCAAGTAACCTTCATCTAACAACTTTGGAGAAAAATAAATACAGAGTAAAATTATTCGACTTGGAACTAAGTCTATAATCTTGTCATCCAAAATCCTTGGGTCAAAGATAATCAGACTGGTAATGCATCATACACCTTCCTATATATTCCCAGATGTTTGAACTAATGAGTGATTTCATGAACAGAACTTTAAACATACATAAGAATTAAACAGTCCACTGTTTGTACCATCAATAATTATTGTATTCGATAATAGCAGCACCTCAAAATAAAACAAAGTAATGATCTAAGAGACTAATAAGAAAATGGTAGATTTTTTTCATAATAAGGGAATAAAAATTTCCTGGAAAATAATTGTCATATTTTAGAAGAGAAACTAAACATTATCAGAGGTCATTTCTGAAATTAAAATATACATGTTGTCCAATTCCAAAATATCAGTGATATTTTAACTTTACAGTGTAACTTATTGAATAAAAACTTTGATGAAGTGTGTTTTATATGTCAAAAGATTCACTAATTTCAAGTGCAATCCAATGACTTTTAGTAACATTACTGTGTTGTGATGTCCTCACCCTAAACCAGTTTCATGACATTTTCCCAGTTCCTCATTAAAACCTTCATTCTCATTTACAATTCTTTCGCATTCCTACCCATAATGCCGTTCAATAAATCTACTTGTGTTTCTATAAATAGGCATTCCATAAATTTATAATCATACATTCTTAGTCACATGTGACTGGCTCTTTCATTTAATGTCGTGTTTGGGAGGTTCATTCATGCTATAGCACGTGTCAGTATATTGTTTCTTTTTTATTGCTGAACAGAATTCCATCGTATGAATAAAAATGTCAGAATAACTGAAGTTATTGATGTCATGAACATGTGTAAGAAGCCAAATTTTTTGAAATTGTATAAGAGAAATCTTGTCCAATTTACATTGTAAATCCATATTAAAATAAACTATGGGATATTGTTGCAGGCAAGAAATGATAGATATAGCAACTGAGAAAAGTATAATATTAGACACAGAACAATTTTGAAAACTTACTATGTGGTAAAATGTCACCTTAAACCAGTGAGGAAGAGGATTGGTTATTTACTAAGTAGTACCTAGGCAACTGACTAAGCCTGAAAGCAATTTTAAATTCATACTGCAAACTTGATTGCACACAATGAAATTAATGCCACCACCTAAATCACTCAAACATAAAAGTAAAGTCAGAAATATACTGGTTGAATAATTGTATATTTCCCACTCATACAGAAAACAGAAATAATAAAGAAAAAGGTTTATCAAATCTTTAAAACTCACCCATGACTGAAGTCATCATAAAATCAAATGAAAATGACAAAAAGGAGAAATATTTACAAAATATAAACATCTAATCAGTGGTTGATATTTCAATATATGACGTTAGCAGAGTGCTTGCAAAGCATTAAGAAATGCAGCTCCAATATAAAATCTATCAAATACCCATGAAATGACAGAGAAAGAGACAATAGAAGTAAACCCACTCTTTCTGTAATAGAAGTACAATGTAAGATCCTAAAGAAACATGTATGAATAAAATTTGTTATTGTATAGGATTATTTTTAAACATTAATCCCGAGTATTAGCCAGAGTACAGTAGCAGTCACTCATTCTCATATTCTGCTAGTGATAGTACAAATTGTTACAATCTCTAAGGAAGATAAAGAAATTATCACAAAAGCTACAAAAAGTGGTATTTGTCCTAACTCAGAAATTCACTTCTAATACACTAAAGACAGTTAAAGATATTTGTTTAACATATAAAAGTCTAAACGCACTAAAATAGCAAAGAGTGAGAGGTTGTTCAATAAATTATAATTAACCCCACACAATTTAGTTATCTTTCTCCAGTAGGAAATGGAGATGGTTGGTGGAGCTATATAAAGGTCCCAGTCCTTATGTGTCAATTCAGGACAAATTAGGAGTGACATAAAAAGAAATACTGTTTTAAAAATCAGATTTTATAATATTTTTGCCATATAAAGCTCAGTTTGCTTTAGGAAAAGCAATATAACTTTTCAAAATACAAAGAAATAAAGAGATCGAGTGTGGTCATGATCTTCCTATTTATTGCATAAGAAAAGATACTGATATATTGAGAATTAATTTAAAATGCAAAACTTATTGGATTATTTCTATTTTCCAAGTTTTATATAACAAAATTATTGCTTTAATCAACTTTATTTTTTATTTAAAAGAGAAAAAAAGACACAGAAAAGAAAAACAAAAAGCAAAAAAGACAAACCAACAACAATAACAAACCCAAAATAATAGCAATATAGGCTTTCAAAACAAGATAACAGGAATTTAAAAATGGTTGTTAATATATTGCATATTGCTATCTTCAAAAGGGTTACTTAGATTACCAGGTATAGACAAGCAAAACTGATATATTCATATGCATATTAACTGTTCTTATCCAAGAACTAATATAATCAGTAGTATAGTCATCTTAGTTATCTTATGTGTATCTCTTCTTTCCTTTTCCCTGCTTTTTTCTCCTTTCCTCTAT